>CAWUFW010011666.1:332500-597396 GCA_963921515.1 Calotriton arnoldi | reverse complement strand
CTGAACCAAGAACTACCTCTTTGCCAAATTTGGTGTAATTCCGTTCAGCAGTTCGGGCTGTAGCCGTGTCTAAAGTTTCCTATGGGAAAATGAATGGGGAAAACACGTTTTGGGACCCCCTTTTTTCTCTGCCCCGCTTGACGAATCACCCCGAGACTTTCAGGGTAGGAGCGGACCGGAGCGGGCCATAAACTTTGAAAATTTCGCGAAGATTCGTCAACCGGCAAGAGAGTTATTTCAAATAGAATGTCGCAGATTTCCTATGGAAAATAGGTCCTAACTATAACTATCTACTGGCAACCGCCAGTAGATAATATATATATATATATATATATATATATATATATATATTCACTGAAAAAACCAGAGGTTTTAGGGACAGTTATAGTTAGTTGGACATTGCACTCGTACAAAACCCGTGAAATTCCCCCGTTATAGTTAGTTCAGCTAACTATAACTCGCGCCCCGCAATGCACTGCTGATGACGTCACATATTACATCACTCATGACATGGTCAGTGACATCACTGATGACATCACTGATGACATCTCAAATGACATCACTGATGACATCATCCAGTGACTGTGTGTTTCTGTAAAGTTTAAATATGTTTAATATATATAGGGAAAGGCGTATTGAAGAATGAGTGGGTGTATAAGTGTCTGAATGGATGATTTAGTACGTGCATGACTGACTCTACAAGTGAGTGATTAAACGTATCTTACTGAATGCATGGGTTAGTGACTAAACTGTGTGAATGTCTGTATCCGTCTGTTGGTGTGTAAGTGGATGCATGGATTTGCGAATAGCTACATGAGTGTCTATATGGGTTATTTATTGGTTCTATGAGTATCTGTATGGGTGCCTGAGTGTTTGTGTGGATGGGGTGTGTGCGACTGTGCATAGATGTGTGAGTGGGTGATTCACTGGGTGGATGGTTTCAAGAGTGCATCTGTGATAGACTGTATGGGTGGGTAAGTGTGTGTAAGAGTGTGTTAGTGAGTGAATGTATGTCCCAGTGGTACATGTGTGAATAACTAAATATGTGAAAGGCAGTATATATGTGTATTGGAGTATATAAATAGCTATAAGCGAGAGTGAGTGATTGTGATAGTGGCTGTATGGATGAGTGTGTGCTTGTATCAGTGATTGTATAAGAGCGTAACAATGTGCTAGTATTTGTATGATTAAGTGAGCTGGTGTGTGTATAACTGTATAGGTGAGTAAATGGCAGTGTGTTTAATTATTTGCATGACTGACTAGGTGTGTGAGTACCTCTATGGATGAGTGGCGGTGTTTGAGTGTCTATATAGGAGTAAGAGTGCATATGATAGTCCTGTACTGAGTGACCATAAGTATGAGTGACTGTACGGGTGAGTGAGTGGATGTGTGTGTGTAGACCTAAGAATCAGTGAGTGGGTATGTAGTTATTGGTGTTGGAGTGTCTATGGTTTTGCGAATGGCACTCTGTAATTTAGATTGGGTGTATCAAAGGTTATATTAGGGTGTGAGGAGCTGCATCAGATTATCACGTGGATGATGTCATCAGTGATGTCATTTGAGATGTCATCAGTGATGTCATCAGTGATGTCACTGACCATGTCATGAGTGATGTAATATGTGACGTCATCAGCAGTGCATTGCGGGGGCGCGAGTTATAGTTAGCTGAACTAACTATAACGGGGGAATTTCACGGGTTTTGTACGAGTGCAATGTCCAACTAACTATAACTGTCCCTAAAACCTCTGGTTTTTTCAGTGAATTTCAAAGGTTTTTTAAATGCTAATTTCTAACTATAACGTGTCTGAAACCTATGGTTTTTTCAGTGAATTTCAAAGGTTTTTAAAATGCTAATTTGTAACTATAACGTGCCTGAAA
Organism: Calotriton arnoldi; assembly: GCA_963921515.1. Classification (NCBI taxonomy): domain Eukaryota; kingdom Metazoa; phylum Chordata; class Amphibia; order Caudata; family Salamandridae; genus Calotriton; species Calotriton arnoldi. Next base: position 595,518 of record CAWUFW010011666.1, on the reverse strand, counting down.
CCTACGGTTTTTTCAGTGAATTTCAAAGGTTTTTAAATGACAATTTTTAAATGTATTAATTTTTATATTAATTTTTTTCATACTGATTTACTACATTTTTAGAAACAATTTTTTTTTACATATTTTATTTGTCAAATTACATTGTAATTACATTATACATTACATTACAAAAAATACTTTCTCAGAATGAATTACTTTAGTTTAAATACTTTGCAGATAGGCAATAGACTTTTAAGTACAGTAGTTACATTTGTTGCAATGGGCAACACATTTTCAAACACAATGCAACATTCAGCTCAATGTGAATTTCTAGTTAAATGCAATTAGTTACTTTATGGATTACTTTTGTAACCACAGGACTGGATCCTAGATTCAGTCCTGGTACATCTCCTGTAAACAGTTGAGTAAAAGCGTTTTGGTTACAGTCGTGATTTTTAAGGAATATTATTGTATTTTAAAAGTTGACACTTTGAAACTTTTTCTCATAGAATCACCAATGTTATCCTATGGAAGGAAATTCACTTAGCACGTAAAAACTGTTATCGTTACTTTTTCTTACTCAGTGTTGGATCCTGGATCCAGCACTGGTGCATCTCCTGTAAACAGTTGAAAGAATGCGTTTAAGTCATACAGGCGATTTTTAAGGAATATTTGTAGTTTGTGAAAATCAACACTTTGAAACTTTTTTGCTGAAAACCAGTCAATGTTAGCCTATGAAGGAAATTCAAGTTACTGGTAAGTACGGTTAAAATTACTTTTGAGGATCAGTACTGGGCTGAAACATGCAGCACTGAGGTCTCTCCTGATAACAGGTGAGTAAATCGGAATTCGTATTTCGGCTGATTTTAGAGGAATATTTTAAAGTTCCAAAACTCCACACTTAGAAGAATTTCCAAGTGAAACCAGTCAATGTTAGCCTATGGAAGGAAATTCAAGTTACTGGTAAGTACGGTTAAAATTACTTTTCAGGACCAGTACTGGGCTGAAAGATGCAGCACTGAGGTCTCTCCTGATAACAGGTGAGTAAATCAGAATTCGGATTTCGGCTGATTTTAGAGGAATATTTGTATAGTTTCAAAACTCAACACTTAGAAGAATTTCCAAGTGAAACCAGTCAATGTTAGCCTATGAAGGAAATTCAAGTTACCGGTAAGTACGGTTAAAATTACTTTTCAGGATCAGTACTGGGTTGAAAGATGCAGCACTGAGGTCTCTCCTGATAACAGGTGAGTAAATCGGAATTCGGATTTCGGCTGATTTTAGAGGAATATTTGTAAAGTTCCAAAACTCCACACTTAGAAGAATTTCCAAGTGAAACCAGTCAATGTTAGCCTATGGAAGGAAATTCAAGTTACCGGTAAGTACGGTTAAAATTACTTTTCAGGATCAGTACTGGGCTGAAAGATGCAGCACTGAGGTCTCTCCTGATAACAGGTGAGTAAATCGGAATTCGTATTTCGGCTGATTTTAGAGGAATATTTTAAAGTTCCAAAACTCCACACTTAGAAGAATTTCCAAGTGAAACCAGTCAATGTTAGCCTATGAAGGAAATTCAAGTTACCGGTAAGTACGGTTAAAATTACTTTTGAGGATCAGTACTGGGCTGAAAGATGCAGCACTGAGGTCTCTCCTGATAACAGGTGAGTAAATCGGAATTCGTATTTCGGCTGATTTTAGAGGAATATTTTAAAGTTCCAAAACTCCACACTTAGAAGAATTTCCAAGTGAAACCAGTCAATGTTAGCCTATGTAAGGAAATTCAAGTTACTGGTAAGTACGGTTAAAATTACTTTTCAGGACCAGTACTGGGCTGAAAGATGCAGCACTGAGGTCTCTCCTGATAACAGGTGAGTAAATCTGAATTCGGATTTCGGCTGATTTTAGAGGAATATTTGTATGTTTCAAAAATCAACACTTAGAAACTTTTTCAGCAAAAAGCAGGCAATGATATCCTATGGAAGGAAATTCAAGTTACTGGTAAGTACGGTTAAAATTACTTTTGAGGATCAGTACTGGGCTGAAAGATGCAGCACTGAGGTCTCTCCTGATAACAGGTGAGTAAATCGGAATTCGTATTTCGGCTGATTTTAGAGGAATATTTTAAAGTTCCAAAACTCCACACTTAGAAGAATTTCCAAGTGAAACCAGTCAATGTTAGCCTATGAAGGAAATTCAAGTTACCGGTAAGTACGGTTAAAATTACTTTTGAGGATCAGTACTGGGCTGAAAGATGCAGCACTGAGGTCTCTCCTGATAACAGGTGAGTAAATCGGAATTCGTATTTCGGCTGATTTTAGAGGAATATTTTAAAGTTCCAAAACTCCACACTTAGAAGAATTTCCAAGTGAAACCAGTCAATGTTAGCCTATGTAAGGAAATTCAAGTTACTGGTAAGTACGGTTAAAATTACTTTTCAGGACCAGTACTGGGCTGAAAGATGCAGCACTGAGGTCTCTCCTGATAACAGGTGAGTAAATCTGAATTCGGATTTCGGCTGATTTTAGAGGAATATTTGTATGTTTCAAAAATCAACACTTAGAAACTTTTTCAGCAAAAAGCAGGCAATGATATCCTATGGAAGGAAATTCAAGTTACTGGTAAGTACGGTTAAAATTACTTTTGAGGATCAGTACTGGGCTGAAAGATGCAGCACTGAGGTCTCTCCTGATAACAGGTGAGTAAATCGGAATTCGTATTTCGGCTGATTTTAGAGGAATATTTTAAAGTTCCAAAACTCCACACTTAGAAGAATTTCCAAGTGAAACCAGTCAATGTTAGCCTATGAAGGAAATTCAAGTTACCGGTAAGTACGGTTAAAATTACTTTTGAGGATCAGTACTGGGCTGAAAGATGCAGCACTGAGGTCTCTCCTGATAACAGGTGAGTAAATCGGAATTCGTATTTCGGCTGATTTTAGAGGAATATTTTAAAGTTCCAAAACTCCACACTTAGAAGAATTTCCAAGTGAAACCAGTCAATGTTAGCCTATGTAAGGAAATTCAAGTTACTGGTAAGTACGGTTAAAATTACTTTTCAGGACCAGTACTGGGCTGAAAGATGCAGCACTGAGGTCTCTCCTGATAACAGGTGAGTAAATCTGAATTCGGATTTCGGCTGATTTTAGAGGAATATTTGTATGTTTCAAAAATCAACACTTAGAAACTTTTTCAGCAAAAAGCAGGCAATGATATCCTATGGAAGGAAATTCAAGTTACTGGTAAGTACGGTTAAAATTACTTTTGAGGATCAGTACTGGGCTGAAAGATGCAGCACTGAGGTCTCTCCTGATAACAGGTGAGTAAATCGGAATTCGTATTTCGGCTGATTTTAGAGGAATATTTTAAAGTTCCAAAACTCCACACTTAGAAGAATTTCCAAGTGAAACCAGTCAATGTTAGCCTATGAAGGAAATTCAAGTTACCGGTAAGTACGGTTAAAATTACTTTTGAGGATCAGTACTGGGCTGAAAGATGCAGCACTGAGGTCTCTCCTGATAACAGGTGAGTAAATCGGAATTCGTATTTCGGCTGATTTTAGAGGAATATTTTAAAGTTCCAAAACTCCACACTTAGAAGAATTTCCAAGTGAAACCAGTCAATGTTAGCCTATGTAAGGAAATTCAAGTTACTGGTAAGTACGGTTAAAATTACTTTTCAGGACCAGTACTGGGCTGAAAGATGCAGCACTGAGGTCTCTCCTGATAACAGGTGAGTAAATCTGAATTCGGATTTCGGCTGATTTTAGAGGAATATTTGTATGTTTCAAAAATCAACACTTAGAAACTTTTTCAGCAAAAAGCAGGCAATGATATCCTATGGAAGGAAATTCAAGTTACTGGTAAGTACGGTTAAAATTACTTTTGAGGATCAGTACTGGGCTGAAAGATGCAGCACTGAGGTCTCTCCTGATAACAGGTGAGTAAATCGGAATTCGTATTTCGGCTGATTTTAGAGGAATATTTTAAAGTTCCAAAACTCCACACTTAGAAGAATTTCCAAGTGAAACCAGTCAATGTTAGCCTATGAAGGAAATTCAAGTTACCGGTAAGTACGGTTAAAATTACTTTTGAGGATCAGTACTGGGCTGAAAGATGCAGCACTGAGGTCTCTCCTGATAACAGGTGAGTAAATCGGAATTCGTATTTCGGCTGATTTTAGAGGAATATTTTAAAGTTCCAAAACTCCACACTTAGAAGAATTTCCAAGTGAAACCAGTCAATGTTAGCCTATGTAAGGAAATTCAAGTTACTGGTAAGTACGGTTAAAATTACTTTTCAGGACCAGTACTGGGCTGAAAGATGCAGCACTGAGGTCTCTCCTGATAACAGGTGAGTAAATCTGAATTCGGATTTCGGCTGATTTTAGAGGAATATTTGTATGTTTCAAAAATCAACACTTAGAAACTTTTTCAGCAAAAAGCAGGCAATGATATCCTATGGAAGGAAATTCAAGTTACTGGTAAGTACGGTTAAAATTACTTTTGAGGATCAGTACTGGGCTGAAAGATGCAGCACTGAGGTCTCTCCTGATAACAGGTGAGTAAATCGGAATTCGTATTTCGGCTGATTTTAGAGGAATATTTTAAAGTTCCAAAACTCCACACTTAGAAGAATTTCCAAGTGAAACCAGTCAATGTTAGCCTATGAAGGAAATTCAAGTTACCGGTAAGTACGGTTAAAATTACTTTTGAGGATCAGTACTGGGCTGAAAGATGCAGCACTGAGGTCTCTCCTGATAACAGGTGAGTAAATCGGAATTCGTATTTCGGCTGATTTTAGAGGAATATTTTAAAGTTCCAAAACTCCACACTTAGAAGAATTTCCAAGTGAAACCAGTCAATGTTAGCCTATGTAAGGAAATTCAAGTTACTGGTAAGTACGGTTAAAATTACTTTTCAGGACCAGTACTGGGCTGAAAGATGCAGCACTGAGGTCTCTCCTGATAACAGGTGAGTAAATCTGAATTCGGATTTCGGCTGATTTTAGAGGAATATTTGTATGTTTCAAAAATCAACACTTAGAAACTTTTTCAGCAAAAAGCAGGCAATGATATCCTATGGAAGGAAATTCAAGTTACTGGTAAGTACGGTTAAAATTACTTTTGAGGATCAGTACTGGGCTGAAAGATGCAGCACTGAGGTCTCTCCTGATAACAGGTGAGTAAATCGGAATTCGTATTTCGGCTGATTTTAGAGGAATATTTTAAAGTTCCAAAACTCCACACTTAGAAGAATTTCCAAGTGAAACCAGTCAATGTTAGCCTATGAAGGAAATTCAAGTTACCGGTAAGTACGGTTAAAATTACTTTTGAGGATCAGTACTGGGCTGAAAGATGCAGCACTGAGGTCTCTCCTGATAACAGGTGAGTAAATCGGAATTCGTATTTCGGCTGATTTTAGAGGAATATTTTAAAGTTCCAAAACTCCACACTTAGAAGAATTTCCAAGTGAAACCAGTCAATGTTAGCCTATGTAAGGAAATTCAAGTTACTGGTAAGTACGGTTAAAATTACTTTTCAGGACCAGTACTGGGCTGAAAGATGCAGCACTGAGGTCTCTCCTGATAACAGGTGAGTAAATCTGAATTCGGATTTCGGCTGATTTTAGAGGAATATTTGTATGTTTCAAAAATCAACACTTAGAAACTTTTTCAGCAAAAAGCAGGCAATGATATCCTATGGAAGGAAATTCAAGTTACTGGTAAGTACGGTTAAAATTACTTTTGAGGATCAGTACTGGGCTGAAAGATGCAGCACTGAGGTCTCTCCTGATAACAGGTGAGTAAATCGGAATTCGTATTTCGGCTGATTTTAGAGGAATATTTTAAAGTTCCAAAACTCCACACTTAGAAGAATTTCCAAGTGAAACCAGTCAATGTTAGCCTATGAAGGAAATTCAAGTTACCGGTAAGTACGGTTAAAATTACTTTTGAGGATCAGTACTGGGCTGAAAGATGCAGCACTGAGGTCTCTCCTGATAACAGGTGAGTAAATCGGAATTCGTATTTCGGCTGATTTTAGAGGAATATTTTAAAGTTCCAAAACTCCACACTTAGAAGAATTTCCAAGTGAAACCAGTCAATGTTAGCCTATGTAAGGAAATTCAAGTTACTGGTAAGTACGGTTAAAATTACTTTTCAGGACCAGTACTGGGCTGAAAGATGCAGCACTGAGGTCTCTCCTGATAACAGGTGAGTAAATCTGAATTCGGATTTCGGCTGATTTTAGAGGAATATTTGTATGTTTCAAAAATCAACACTTAGAAACTTTTTCAGCAAAAAGCAGGCAATGATATCCTATGGAAGGAAATTCAAGTTACTGGTAAGTACGGTTAAAATTACTTTTGAGGATCAGTACTGGGCTGAAAGATGCAGCACTGAGGTCTCTCCTGATAACAGGTGAGTAAATCGGAATTCGTATTTCGGCTGATTTTAGAGGAATATTTTAAAGTTCCAAAACTCCACACTTAGAAGAATTTCCAAGTGAAACCAGTCAATGTTAGCCTATGAAGGAAATTCAAGTTACCGGTAAGTACGGTTAAAATTACTTTTGAGGATCAGTACTGGGCTGAAAGATGCAGCACTGAGGTCTCTCCTGATAACAGGTGAGTAAATCGGAATTCGTATTTCGGCTGATTTTAGAGGAATATTTTAAAGTTCCAAAACTCCACACTTAGAAGAATTTCCAAGTGAAACCAGTCAATGTTAGCCTATGTAAGGAAATTCAAGTTACTGGTAAGTACGGTTAAAATTACTTTTCAGGACCAGTACTGGGCTGAAAGATGCAGCACTGAGGTCTCTCCTGATAACAGGTGAGTAAATCTGAATTCGGATTTCGGCTGATTTTAGAGGAATATTTGTATGTTTCAAAAATCAACACTTAGAAACTTTTTCAGCAAAAAGCAGGCAATGATATCCTATGGAAGGAAATTCAAGTTACTGGTAAGTACGGTTAAAATTACTTTTGAGGATCAGTACTGGGCTGAAAGATGCAGCACTGAGGTCTCTCCTGATAACAGGTGAGTAAATCGGAATTCGTATTTCGGCTGATTTTAGAGGAATATTTTAAAGTTCCAAAACTCCACACTTAGAAGAATTTCCAAGTGAAACCAGTCAATGTTAGCCTATGAAGGAAATTCAAGTTACCGGTAAGTACGGTTAAAATTACTTTTGAGGATCAGTACTGGGCTGAAAGATGCAGCACTGAGGTCTCTCCTGATAACAGGTGAGTAAATCGGAATTCGTATTTCGGCTGATTTTAGAGGAATATTTTAAAGTTCCAAAACTCCACACTTAGAAGAATTTCCAAGTGAAACCAGTCAATGTTAGCCTATGTAAGGAAATTCAAGTTACTGGTAAGTACGGTTAAAATTACTTTTCAGGACCAGTACTGGGCTGAAAGATGCAGCACTGAGGTCTCTCCTGATAACAGGTGAGTAAATCTGAATTCGGATTTCGGCTGATTTTAGAGGAATATTTGTATGTTTCAAAAATCAACACTTAGAAACTTTTTCAGCAAAAAGCAGGCAATGATATCCTATGGAAGGAAATTCAAGTTACTGGTAAGTACGGTTAAAATTACTTTTGAGGATCAGTACTGGGCTGAAAGATGCAGCACTGAGGTCTCTCCTGATAACAGGTGAGTAAATCGGAATTCGTATTTCGGCTGATTTTAGAGGAATATTTTAAAGTTCCAAAACTCCACACTTAGAAGAATTTCCAAGTGAAACCAGTCAATGTTAGCCTATGAAGGAAATTCAAGTTACCGGTAAGTACGGTTAAAATTACTTTTGAGGATCAGTACTGGGCTGAAAGATGCAGCACTGAGGTCTCTCCTGATAACAGGTGAGTAAATCGGAATTCGTATTTCGGCTGATTTTAGAGGAATATTTTAAAGTTCCAAAACTCCACACTTAGAAGAATTTCCAAGTGAAACCAGTCAATGTTAGCCTATGTAAGGAAATTCAAGTTACTGGTAAGTACGGTTAAAATTACTTTTCAGGACCAGTACTGGGCTGAAAGATGCAGCACTGAGGTCTCTCCTGATAACAGGTGAGTAAATCTGAATTCGGATTTCGGCTGATTTTAGAGGAATATTTGTATGTTTCAAAAATCAACACTTAGAAACTTTTTCAGCAAAAAGCAGGCAATGATATCCTATGGAAGGAAATTCAAGTTACTGGTAAGTACGGTTAAAATTACTTTTGAGGATCAGTACTGGGCTGAAAGATGCAGCACTGAGGTCTCTCCTGATAACAGGTGAGTAAATCGGAATTCGTATTTCGGCTGATTTTAGAGGAATATTTTAAAGTTCCAAAACTCCACACTTAGAAGAATTTCCAAGTGAAACCAGTCAATGTTAGCCTATGAAGGAAATTCAAGTTACCGGTAAGTACGGTTAAAATTACTTTTGAGGATCAGTACTGGGCTGAAAGATGCAGCACTGAGGTCTCTCCTGATAACAGGTGAGTAAATCGGAATTCGTATTTCGGCTGATTTTAGAGGAATATTTTAAAGTTCCAAAACTCCACACTTAGAAGAATTTCCAAGTGAAACCAGTCAATGTTAGCCTATGTAAGGAAATTCAAGTTACTGGTAAGTACGGTTAAAATTACTTTTCAGGACCAGTACTGGGCTGAAAGATGCAGCACTGAGGTCTCTCCTGATAACAGGTGAGTAAATCTGAATTCGGATTTCGGCTGATTTTAGAGGAATATTTGTATGTTTCAAAAATCAACACTTAGAAACTTTTTCAGCAAAAAGCAGGCAATGATATCCTATGGAAGGAAATTCAAGTTACTGGTAAGTACGGTTAAAATTACTTTTGAGGATCAGTACTGGGCTGAAAGATGCAGCACTGAGGTCTCTCCTGATAACAGGTGAGTAAATCGGAATTCGTATTTCGGCTGATTTTAGAGGAATATTTTAAAGTTCCAAAACTCCACACTTAGAAGAATTTCCAAGTGAAACCAGTCAATGTTAGCCTATGAAGGAAATTCAAGTTACCGGTAAGTACGGTTAAAATTACTTTTGAGGATCAGTACTGGGCTGAAAGATGCAGCACTGAGGTCTCTCCTGATAACAGGTGAGTAAATCGGAATTCGTATTTCGGCTGATTTTAGAGGAATATTTTAAAGTTCCAAAACTCCACACTTAGAAGAATTTCCAAGTGAAACCAGTCAATGTTAGCCTATGTAAGGAAATTCAAGTTACTGGTAAGTACGGTTAAAATTACTTTTCAGGACCAGTACTGGGCTGAAAGATGCAGCACTGAGGTCTCTCCTGATAACAGGTGAGTAAATCTGAATTCGGATTTCGGCTGATTTTAGAGGAATATTTGTATGTTTCAAAAATCAACACTTAGAAACTTTTTCAGCAAAAAGCAGGCAATGATATCCTATGGAAGGAAATTCAAGTTACTGGTAAGTACGGTTAAAATTACTTTTGAGGATCAGTACTGGGCTGAAAGATGCAGCACTGAGGTCTCTCCTGATAACAGGTGAGTAAATCGGAATTCGTATTTCGGCTGATTTTAGAGGAATATTTTAAAGTTCCAAAACTCCACACTTAGAAGAATTTCCAAGTGAAACCAGTCAATGTTAGCCTATGAAGGAAATTCAAGTTACCGGTAAGTACGGTTAAAATTACTTTTGAGGATCAGTACTGGGCTGAAAGATGCAGCACTGAGGTCTCTCCTGATAACAGGTGAGTAAATCGGAATTCGTATTTCGGCTGATTTTAGAGGAATATTTTAAAGTTCCAAAACTCCACACTTAGAAGAATTTCCAAGTGAAACCAGTCAATGTTAGCCTATGTAAGGAAATTCAAGTTACTGGTAAGTACGGTTAAAATTACTTTTCAGGACCAGTACTGGGCTGAAAGATGCAGCACTGAGGTCTCTCCTGATAACAGGTGAGTAAATCTGAATTCGGATTTCGGCTGATTTTAGAGGAATATTTGTATGTTTCAAAAATCAACACTTAGAAACTTTTTCAGCAAAAAGCAGGCAATGATATCCTATGGAAGGAAATTCAAGTTACTGGTAAGTACGGTTAAAATTACTTTTGAGGATCAGTACTGGGCTGAAAGATGCAGCACTGAGGTCTCTCCTGATAACAGGTGAGTAAATCGGAATTCGTATTTCGGCTGATTTTAGAGGAATATTTTAAAGTTCCAAAACTCCACACTTAGAAGAATTTCCAAGTGAAACCAGTCAATGTTAGCCTATGAAGGAAATTCAAGTTACCGGTAAGTACGGTTAAAATTACTTTTGAGGATCAGTACTGGGCTGAAAGATGCAGCACTGAGGTCTCTCCTGATAACAGGTGAGTAAATCGGAATTCGTATTTCGGCTGATTTTAGAGGAATATTTTAAAGTTCCAAAACTCCACACTTAGAAGAATTTCCAAGTGAAACCAGTCAATGTTAGCCTATGTAAGGAAATTCAAGTTACTGGTAAGTACGGTTAAAATTACTTTTCAGGACCAGTACTGGGCTGAAAGATGCAGCACTGAGGTCTCTCCTGATAACAGGTGAGTAAATCTGAATTCGGATTTCGGCTGATTTTAGAGGAATATTTGTATGTTTCAAAAATCAACACTTAGAAACTTTTTCAGCAAAAAGCAGGCAATGATATCCTATGGAAGGAAATTCAAGTTACTGGTAAGTACGGTTAAAATTACTTTTGAGGATCAGTACTGGGCTGAAAGATGCAGCACTGAGGTCTCTCCTGATAACAGGTGAGTAAATCGGAATTCGTATTTCGGCTGATTTTAGAGGAATATTTTAAAGTTCCAAAACTCCACACTTAGAAGAATTTCCAAGTGAAACCAGTCAATGTTAGCCTATGAAGGAAATTCAAGTTACCGGTAAGTACGGTTAAAATTACTTTTGAGGATCAGTACTGGGCTGAAAGATGCAGCACTGAGGTCTCTCCTGATAACAGGTGAGTAAATCGGAATTCGTATTTCGGCTGATTTTAGAGGAATATTTTAAAGTTCCAAAACTCCACACTTAGAAGAATTTCCAAGTGAAACCAGTCAATGTTAGCCTATGTAAGGACATTCAAGTTACTGGTAAGTACGGTTAAAATTACTTTTCAGGACCAGTACTGGGCTGAAAGATGCAGCACTGAGGTCTCTCCTGATAACAGGTGAGTAAATCTGAATTCGGATTTCGGCTGATTTTAGAGGAATATTTGTATGTTTCAAAAATCAACACTTAGAAACTTTTTCAGCAAAAAGCAGGCAATGATATCCTATGGAAGAAAATTCAAGTTACTGGTAAGTACGGTTAAAATTACTTTTGAGGATCAGTACTGGGCTGAAAGATGCAGCACTGAGGTCTCTCCTGATAACAGGTGAGTAAATCGGAATTCGTATTTCGGCTGATTTTAGAGGAATATTTTAAAGTTCCAAAACTCCACACTTAGAAGAATTTCCAAGTGAAACCAGTCAATGTTAGCCTATGTAAGGAAATTCAAGTTACTGGTAAGTACGGTTAAAATTACTTTTCAGGACCAGTACTGGGCTGAAAGATGCAGCACTGAGGTCTCTCCTGATAACAGGTGAGTAAATCTGAATTCGGATTTCGGCTGATTTTAGAGGAATATTTGTATGTTTCAAAAATCAACACTTAGAAACTTTTTCAGCAAAAAGCAGGCAATGATATCCTATGGAAGGAAATTCAAGTTACTGGTAAGTACGGTTAAAATTACTTTTGAGGATCAGTACTGGGCTGAAAGATGCAGCACTGAGGTCTCTCCTGATAACAGTTGAGTAAATCGGAATTCGTATTTCGGCTGATTTTAGAGGAATATTTTAAAGTTCCAAAACTCCACACACAGAAGAATTTCCAAGTGAAACCAGTCAATGTTAGCCTATGAAGGAAATTCAAGTTACCGGTAAGTACGGTTAAAATTACTTTTGAGGATCAGTACTGGGCTGAAAGATGCAGCACTGAGGTCTCTCCTGATAACAGGTGAGTAAATCGGAATTCGTATTTCGGCTGATTTTAGAGGAATATTTTAAAGTTCCAAAACTCCACACTTAGAAGAATTTCCAAGTGAAACCAGTCAATGTTAGCCTATGTAAGGAAATTCAAGTTACTGGTAAGTACGGTTAAAATTACTTTTCAGGACCAGTACTGGGCTGAAAGATGCAGCACTGAGGTCTCTCCTGATAACAGGTGAGTAAATCTGAATTCGGATTTCGGCTGATTTTAGAGGAATATTTGTATGTTTCAAAAATCAACACTTAGAAACTTTTTCAGCAAAAAGCAGGCAATGATATCCTATGGAAGGAAATTCAAGTTACTGGTAAGTACGGTTAAAATTACTTTTGAGGATCAGTACTGGGCTGAAAGATGCAGCACTGAGGTCTCTCCTGATAACAGGTGAGTAAATCGGAATTCGTATTTCGGCTGATTTTAGAGGAATATTTTAAAGTTCCAAAACTCCACACTTAGAAGAATTTCCAAGTGAAACCAGTCAATGTTAGCCTATGAAGGAAATTCAAGTTACCGGTAAGTACGGTTAAAATTACTTTTGAGGATCAGTACTGGGCTGAAAGATGCAGCACTGAGGTCTCTCCTGATAACAGGTGAGTAAATCGGAATTCGTATTTCGGCTGATTTTAGAGGAATATTTTAAAGTTCCAAAACTCCACACTTAGAAGAATTTCCAAGTGAAACCAGTCAATGTTAGCCTATGTAAGGACATTCAAGTTACTGGTAAGTACGGTTAAAATTACTTTACAGGACCAGTACTGGGCTGAAAGATGCAGCACTGAGGTCTCTCCTGATAACAGGTGAGTAAATCTGAATTCGGATTTCGGCTGATTTTAGAGGAATATTTGTATGTTTCAAAAATCAACACTTAGAAACTTTTTCAGCAAAAAGCAGGCAATGATATCCTATGGAAGAAAATTCAAGTTACTGGTAAGTACGGTTAAAATTACTTTTGAGGATCAGTACTGGGCTGAAAGATGCAGCACTGAGGTCTCTCCTGATAACAGGTGAGTAAATCGGAATTCGTATTTCGGCTGATTTTAGAGGAATATTTTAAAGTTCCAAAACTCCACACTTAGAAGAATTTCCAAGTGAAACCAGTCAATGTTAGCCTATGAAGGAAATTCAAGTTACCGGTAAGTACGGTTAAAATTACTTTTGAGGATCAGTACTGGGCTGAAAGATGCAGCACTGAGGTCTCTCCTGATAACAGGTGAGTAAATCGGAATTCGTATTTCGGCTGATTTTAGAGGAATATTTTAAAGTTCCAAAACTCCACACTTAGAAGAATTTCCAAGTGAAACCAGTCAATGTTAGCCTATGTAAGGAAATTCAAGTTACTGGTAAGTACGGTTAAAATTACTTTTCAGGACCAGTACTGGGCTGAAAGATGCAGCACTGAGGTCTCTCCTGATAACAGGTGAGTAAATCTGAATTCGGATTTCGGCTGATTTTAGAGGAATATTTGTATGTTTCAAAAATCAACACTTAGAAACTTTTTCAGCAAAAAGCAGGCAATGATATCCTATGGAAGAAAATTCAAGTTACTGGTAAGTACGGTTAAAATTACTTTTGAGGATCAGTACTGGGCTGAAAGATGCAGCACTGAGGTCTCTCCTGATAACAGGTGAGTAAATCGGAATTCGTATTTCGGCTGATTTTAGAGGAATATTTTAAAGTTCCAAAACTCCACACTTAGAAGAATTTCCAAGTGAAACCAGTCAATGTTAGCCTATGTAAGGAAATTCAAGTTACTGGTAAGTACGGTTAAAATTACTTTTCAGGACCAGTACTGGGCTGAAAGATGCAGCACTGAGGTCTCTCCTGATAACAGGTGAGTAAATCTGAATTCGGATTTCGGCTGATTTTAGAGGAATATTTGTATGTTTCAAAAATCAACACTTAGAAACTTTTTCAGCAAAAAGCAGGCAATGATATCCTATGGAAGAAAATTCAAGTTACTGGTAAGTACGGTTAAAATTACTTTTGAGGATCAGTACTGGGCTGAAAGATGCAGCACTGAGGTCTCTCCTGATAACAGGTGAGTAAATCGGAATTCGTATTTCGGCTGATTTTAGAGGAATATTTTAAAGTTCCAAAACTCCACACTTAGAAGAATTTCCAAGTGAAACCAGTCAATGTTAGCCTATGTAAGGAAATTCAAGTTACTGGTAAGTACGGTTAAAATTACTTTTCAGGACCAGTACTGGGCTGAAAGATGCAGCACTGAGGTCTCTCCTGATAACAGGTGAGTAAATCTGAATTCGGATTTCGGCTGATTTTAGAGGAATATTTGTATGTTTCAAAAATCAACACTTAGAAACTTTTTCAGCAAAAAGCAGGCAATGATATCCTATGGAAGGAAATTCAAGTTACTGGTAAGTACGGTTAAAATTACTTTTGAGGATCAGTACTGGGCTGAAAGATGCAGCACTGAGGTCTCTCCTGATAACAGTTGAGTAAATCGGAATTCGTATTTCGGCTGATTTTAGAGGAATATTTTAAAGTTCCAAAACTCCACACACAGAAGAATTTCCAAGTGAAACCAGTCAATGTTAGCCTATGAAGGAAATTCAAGTTACCGGTAAGTACGGTTAAAATTACTTTTGAGGATCAGTACTGGGCTGAAAGATGCAGCACTGAGGTCTCTCCTGATAACAGGTGAGTAAATCGGAATTCGTATTTCGGCTGATTTTAGAGGAATATTTTAAAGTTCCAAAACTCCACACTTAGAAGAATTTCCAAGTGAAACCAGTCAATGTTAGCCTATGTAAGGAAATTCAAGTTACTGGTAAGTACGGTTAAAATTACTTTTCAGGACCAGTACTGGGCTGAAAGATGCAGCACTGAGGTCTCTCCTGATAACAGGTGAGTAAATCTGAATTCGGATTTCGGCTGATTTTAGAGGAATATTTGTATGTTTCAAAAATCAACACTTAGAAACTTTTTCAGCAAAAAGCAGGCAATGATATCCTATGGAAGGAAATTCAAGTTACTGGTAAGTACGGTTAAAATTACTTTTGAGGATCAGTACTGGGCTGAAAGATGCAGCACTGAGGTCTCTCCTGATAACAGGTGAGTAAATCGGAATTCGTATTTCGGCTGATTTTAGAGGAATATTTTAAAGTTCCAAAACTCCACACTTAGAAGAATTTCCAAGTGAAACCAGTCAATGTTAGCCTATGAAGGAAATTCAAGTTACCGGTAAGTACGGTTAAAATTACTTTTGAGGATCAGTACTGGGCTGAAAGATGCAGCACTGAGGTCTCTCCTGATAACAGGTGAGTAAATCGGAATTCGTATTTCGGCTGATTTTAGAGGAATATTTTAAAGTTCCAAAACTCCACACTTAGAAGAATTTCCAAGTGAAACCAGTCAATGTTAGCCTATGTAAGGACATTCAAGTTACTGGTAAGTACGGTTAAAATTACTTTACAGGACCAGTACTGGGCTGAAAGATGCAGCACTGAGGTCTCTCCTGATAACAGGTGAGTAAATCTGAATTCGGATTTCGGCTGATTTTAGAGGAATATTTGTATGTTTCAAAAATCAACACTTAGAAACTTTTTCAGCAAAAAGCAGGCAATGATATCCTATGGAAGAAAATTCAAGTTACTGGTAAGTACGGTTAAAATTACTTTTGAGGATCAGTACTGGGCTGAAAGATGCAGCACTGAGGTCTCTCCTGATAACAGGTGAGTAAATCGGAATTCGTATTTCGGCTGATTTTAGAGGAATATTTTAAAGTTCCAAAACTCCACACTTAGAAGAATTTCCAAGTGAAACCAGTCAATGTTAGCCTATGAAGGAAATTCAAGTTACCGGTAAGTACGGTTAAAATTACTTTTGAGGATCAGTACTGGGCTGAAAGATGCAGCACTGAGGTCTCTCCTGATAACAGGTGAGTAAATCGGAATTCGTATTTCGGCTGATTTTAGAGGAATATTTTAAAGTTCCAAAACTCCACACTTAGAAGAATTTCCAAGTGAAACCAGTCAATGTTAGCCTATGTAAGGAAATTCAAGTTACTGGTAAGTACGGTTAAAATTACTTTTCAGGACCAGTACTGGGCTGAAAGATGCAGCACTGAGGTCTCTCCTGATAACAGGTGAGTAAATCTGAATTCGGATTTCGGCTGATTTTAGAGGAATATTTGTATGTTTCAAAAATCAACACTTAGAAACTTTTTCAGCAAAAAGCAGGCAATGATATCCTATGGAAGAAAATTCAAGTTACTGGTAAGTACGGTTAAAATTACTTTTGAGGATCAGTACTGGGCTGAAAGATGCAGCACTGAGGTCTCTCCTGATAACAGGTGAGTAAATCGGAATTCGTATTTCGGCTGATTTTAGAGGAATATTTTAAAGTTCCAAAACTCCACACTTAGAAGAATTTCCAAGTGAAACCAGTCAATGTTAGCCTATGTAAGGAAATTCAAGTTACTGGTAAGTACGGTTAAAATTACTTTTCAGGACCAGTACTGGGCTGAAAGATGCAGCACTGAGGTCTCTCCTGATAACAGGTGAGTAAATCTGAATTCGGATTTCGGCTGATTTTAGAGGAATATTTGTATGTTTCAAAAATCAACACTTAGAAACTTTTTCAGCAAAAAGCAGGCAATGATATCCTATGGAAGGAAATTCAAGTTACTGGTAAGTACGGTTAAAATTACTTTTGAGGATCAGTACTGGGCTGAAAGATGCAGCACTGAGGTCTCTCCTGATAACAGGTGAGTAAATCGGAATTCGTATTTCGGCTGATTTTAGAGGAATATTTTAAAGTTCCAAAACTCCACACTTAGAAGAATTTCCAAGTGAAACCAGTCAATGTTAGCCTATGAAGGAAATTCAAGTTACCGGTAAGTACGGTTAAAATTACTTTTGAGGATCAGTACTGGGCTGAAAGATGCAGCACTGAGGTCTCTCCTGATAACAGGTGAGTAAATCGGAATTCGGATTTCGGCTGATTTTAGAGGAATATTTGCACAATGGTGAAGGGAGGGGCGGGGCCTGAGGTGACATCTGTGCAAACACGCCCCGTGGTGCGTTTTAAGTTGGGGGATTAAGTCCCCTTGAATCATGAGGGTCCCTACGGGCCAACTAGCCCACCAGGAACCTCCAGTATGCGCCAGGGGCTGCGTTGCAGAGACATGTACAGAGGCCACACCCCTTTTACACCTCTCTGCAACGCAGCTCTGTGGCGCTTTCTGGACGTACCTGTTGGGCTAGTTGGCCCCCAGGGACCCTCAGGATTGAAGAGGATTTAATTCCCAATCTTAAAACGCGCCACGGGGCCTGTTTGCACACGTCACCTGAAGCCCCGCCCCTCCCTTCACCACTGTGCAAACACGCCCCGTGGCGCGTTTTAAGTCGGGGGATTAACTCCCCTTGAATCCTGAGGGTCCCTGGGGTGCAACTAGCCCACCATATACCTCCAAAAGCGCCATAGAGCTGCGTTGCAGAGAGGTGTAAAAAGGGCGTGGCCTCTGTACACCTCTCTGCAAGGCAGCTCCCTGGCGCATACTGGAGGTTCCTGGTGGGCTAGTTGGCCCCCAGGGACCCCAGTATTCAAGGGGAATTGTCCCTCTCTGCAAACGCGCCAGGGGCGCGTTTGCAGAGTGGTGAAGGAAGGGGGCGGGGCCTGCGGGCCCGATCGTTTTTAAAAAAAATTTTTGGGGGGAGGGGGCCGCGTGGCCCCCTCCTCGGGCCACTACTTGCCCCGGGGACCCCATCCCCCGGGTCTGGCCTCTCGTTGGGGACTGTGGGGGGTCCCCAATCCCCCACAGTCCCGCCGGCTCCCCGTGTCCTACGGGAGCCGGCATTGCTTACACATGGGGAGCTGCTAAGATGCAGCTCCCCATGTGGAAAGCTATCGGCTTTGGATATTGGAAGAGGGAGCAGGTTTCCTGCTCTCTCTTCCAATATCCAAAGCAAGTTTGCAATGACAGGACGGAGCCGCGAGGCTCCCGTCCTGTCATTGCAAACAGCAGTGTCCCGGGGTAGGCACCCGGGACACTGCAGGAGCCGGCCCTGGGGGTGGTGGTCCCCAGGGCCATCAAGGGCTCCAGGAGGGGGCCGCGCGGCCCCCTCCCATTCAGTGCACAGCCCCGGGGAGGTGGTGGTCCCCGGGGCTCTGGGGTCCAAAACGGACCCCCATTGTAATTTTTCTTAGTGCCCCGGGAGGTGGTGGTCCCCGGGCGTGTGGGGGCTGGAGCCCCCACACAGGTTTTTAATTAAAAAAAGAAGCCCCGGGGAGGTGGTGGTCCTCGGGGCTGCGGGAGGGCTCAGAGCCCTCCCGCACCATTGTACATAAAGCCCCGGGGGGTGGTGGTCCCCGGGGCTTGGGGGCCCTTAGAGGCCCCCACACATAAAATTAACCCCCCCAGCATGCCCCCGGGACTTGGGCCACCCGGGGGCCAATTACATCGAGCGCGGGAGACCGCGCTCGATTTTCGGCAGGATTCGCGCACCCTGAGCGCATCCTGCCGATTTTTAAAAAAAAAAAAAATTTTTTGCCCAGGGGGTCCTTGTGGGACCCCTGAGCAAACCTAGGGGTCAGGGTGTTTCTACCCTCCCCCTTTGTGCGCTTTGCGCACTTGTTTGGGACAAAATGGCTGCCAACATTTCCTGAATCGGAATGTTGACAGCCAGCTGACAGCCAATTAACATGCAGCTCGTGATCGGGACGGTGCGCGCAGGGTGCGCTCAGGGTGCGCGAATCCTCCGTGCCCATAGATATATATGTACTTTTACTTTTTGATTTTCTCAGCAACTACTGAACGGATTTACACCATTTAACAAAAAGGGTTCTTTCTGAACCAAGAACTACCTCTTTGCCAAATTTGGTGTAATTCCGTTCAGCAGTTCGGGCTGTAGCCGTGTCTAAAGTTTCCTATGGGAAAATGCATGGGGAAAACGCGTTTTGGGACCCCCTTTTTTCTCGGCCCCCGCTTGACGTATCACCCCGAGACTTTCAGGGTAGGAGCGGACCGGAGCGCCCCACGAAGTTTGAAAATTTCGCGAAGATACGTCAACCGGCAAGAGAGTTATTTCAAATAGAATGTCGCGGATTTCCTATGGATAATAGGTTGCAACTATAACTATCTACTGGCGACCGCCAGTAGATAATATATATATATATATATATATATATATATATATATATATATATATATATATATATATATATATATATTCAAAATCCCGTGTAGTACACTCTCAGGAAGAAACAGACAGAGCACAAGCTAGTATCCAAGATTTAATCCACACAACGCGTTTCGGCAAAAGCCTTGATCACGTGATCAAGGCTTTTGCCGAAACGCGTTGTGTGGATTAAATCTTGGATACCTAGCTTGTGCTCTGTCTGTTTCTTCCTGAGAGTGTACTACACGGGATTTTTAATTGGATATTGTTACACCGGCGCGCTCCGCCGGAGTGTACACCACCCTTCTTGGGTTCCAGCATCTCGGAAGGAGCAACTTGGTTTTTTATATATATATATATATATATATATATCATGTGTATATAAAAATATATATATATTTTTTTTCATCCGGATGTGATCTGGGGATCCATCATGGATATACACCGGGGTCCATGCTGGGCCCTGTGATGTGTCTGCAGATCTTGTGTGAGGCCCCAAAAAAAAAATTTCTGGCATTTTACTGCCCATTAAACTTGCTTTCCCCTCATTTATAATATACACAAGGGGTCAGGAAAGCTCTCACCTGACCCCTTCAATTAGTATATAAGCAACTTTTCAGCCCCAGGAACTGTTTCCCAAGACATATAATGGTGTCCCCAACTTTTCTGTCAAGTTGTGGCCAGTCAATCAGGACCTTGCTTTGGCGCGTGGATCCGTGAATTCCTCGCAGGTGGAAGCGTGGTGTGTCTGTGTCCCCAGATATACAAATTTGTTTTTCATTTAATATCTCTAAAACTACTGATTGGATTTACACCAACTCACAAAAATCACGCTTTCTGGATTAAGAGCTAGCTTTCTGCCACATTTGGTGTAATTCTGTCCAGCAGTTTGGGCTGTAGTCGTGTTCAAAATCCCTATAAGAAATTGCATAGGGTAACTGCGGTTTGGGACACCTTTTTTCGCAGCCCCTTCTTAGGGGATCACCCTGAAACTTTCAACACAGCAGGTGAACTGAGAATTGTCCTAATTTTAAGAAAATTTCGCGAACATTCGTCAAACGACACCAAAGATAGTGGCGAAAGAAAAAACGCTTTTCCTATAGAAACGAGGTCCTAACTATAACTACCTACTGGCGACTGCCAGTAGGTACTATACCTACCTCCAGTAAGCCCCACACAGTGGGATTGCTGAGAGGTGGTTGGATGCCACGCCCCTTTTTAAACCACTCTGCAAACGCAGTTCTTGGCGCACTGCCGGTGGGGCAATGAGGACCCCTTGTGTCCTGAGGACCTCAGGACTAAAGTTGACTTCATCCCCCAAGCAGCAGTGCACCAGGAGGCACGTTTGCAGAGTGGTAGAGAAAGGGGGCATGGCCTTTGACCCCCTCTCAGCAATACAGCTATGTGGGGCTTACTGGAGGTAACAGGAGGGCTAGTTGGCCCCAAGGGACCCTGAAGAGGCAAGGGGACTTCATACACCACATAATAGAGTGCCAGAAGGCATGTTTGCAAAGTGGTGGAGTAAGGGGCATAGTCTGCGACCACCTCTCAGCAATGACACTGTTTGGGGCTCACTGGAGGTAACAGGTGGGCTATTTGGCCCCTAAGGACCCTCAGCAGCGAAGGGGAATTCATCCCCTAACCAAGAGCACGCCAGGAGGATCGTTTGCAGAGTTGTGGAGAAAGTGGGTGTGGCCTGCTATCAGAACTCAGCAATCCTGCTGTGTGGGACTTACTGGAGGTAATAGTAGGGGTAGTTTTTTTTTTTTTTAGAGTTTTATAAAGCGCAAACTAGACCCAAGACATTGGGTATCAGAGCGCTTTACATGAGCACCAGTTTCTTACAGATGGACACGTTCATTTTTTATTTTTTGTTAGGCAAAGGTAGATTAAGTGATTTGCCCAGAATCACAGGATGTTGAGTGTCGTTGCTGAGACTGTAACCCGGTTCCCCAGCTTCAAGGTTGACCACTCTAGCCCTAAGGCTACATCCTCTCCCCCCAGAGTTGGCCCCCCAAGGCCACGCCCCCTTTTTCCACCACTCTGCAAATGTGCCTCCCAGTGCACTACTTGTTGGGAGATAAAGTCCCCTTGGCTCCAGAGGGACCTTGAGGGCCAAAAAGCCCTCCTGGTACCTCCTGTAAGTCCTACGCAGCAGAATTCCTGAGAGCTGGTTGGAGGACAGCCCCCTTTCTCAATCACTCTGCAAACAGGACTGCTAGTTAAAAAAGCTTAGAAATTCACTAAAAAAAACAAAGGTTACAGGGACGTTATAGTTAGCAAATAGAATTTAAAAAACCTTAGAAATTCACCTCAAAAAAGCAAAGGTTACAAGGACATTATAGTTAAGGTCAGATTTTAGTCATACAAAACCAGAAATATTCAGCCGTTATAGTTAGCGGAATTAACTATAACTCACCCCCCCGCAATGCACTGCTTATGACCTCACATATTATATCACTCATGACATGGTCAGTGACACCACTGATGACATCACTGATGACATCTCAAATGACATCACTGATGACATCAGTGATGACATCATCCACAGCATTTCTGACGCACCCACTCACACCCCTACAGAATCTTTTATACACCCACTGCCACTTCCACACAACCATTCACAAACCCATTCACAGAGCCATACTAGTATTTACACACCCATTCACGGATTCATAGATCTAGACACACATCTACTCGCACACCCATACAGCGCCTCATACACTCACTCACTAATACAGCCATTGACATATCCACTCATACACCCATACAAATACTCACACACTGAGTGTCACCTATAGAACTACTCACACATCTAGACACTCACCCATACAGTAAATCACACAGCCACTTACTCACCCAAACAGTTACACCCACACACCCACTTACTCATACAAATAGTAACACGTAGTCACTCACCTATACAGTCACTGACAGAAGCATGCACTCATCCATATAGCCGCCTTCACATTCACTCACTCATGCATACAGTCACTCATATACCCAGTCACTCACCTATACTGCCTTTCACATACCCAGTTACTCACCCATACTGACACAAGCACTCAATCACTGACACAGCCATACAGACACTCACTCACCCATACAGCTTCTCACACATGCACTCACTACCCCATACAGCCACTGACTCACCCACTCACTCCTCAATACAGGCAGTCACACACCTCCTCACATAGACAACCATAGAGATAGTCAGACAACCAATCAATAACCCATATAGCCATTCATGCACCCACTAACACACTCGTACATACACGTAGACATCAACTGACAGACAAATACACACATTCACACAAGTCACTCACCCATACATTCACTGAGACACCTAATCACTCACTTATACAGTCAGTCACGCACTCACTCAGTCATCCATACAATCACTCATACACCCACTGATTCACCAATACACCTTTGTATATATATTTAACACTCATAATCTTTTTTAAAACACTCACAGTCACTTGATGATGTCATCAGTGATGTAATCAGTGATGTCATTTGAGATGTCATCAGTGATGTCATGAGTGATGTCACTGACCACGGCATGAGTGAGGTATTAATGTAATATGTGAGGTCATAAGCAGTGCATTGCGGGGTGCGAGTCATAGTTAACTCAGCTAACTATAACGGCTGCGCGGGAGTCCGTTCCAGCCTTGGTCACCACCACAGGGGAGCCTGTGTGATCACTACCCCCGCCGCCACTGCTACAGCTCTCGCCATCACTGCTGGGAGGTAGGAGACTACACCTCCCAGCGTGCCTTGCGGCAGGGATGCCGCGCCTGAAGGCGGGACGTGCCAGGAGTCGCTTAAAAAATGCTCAGGGCTCCTGCAGCGCAGCCAAGGGCGGGCCCGTCTGCACCCATCAGAGCCCGGAGGAAGCTGGGCTGGGCCAAATCTCTTGATTTTGGGCTGTGGACATTTTATTCATAAAACCTGTGCTGAAATCTAAGGAGTAGCCGGAAAAGAGTTCATTTGCAGACGTAAGAATGAAATGTTTAACTTTGACTTCCCACATTGAAATGATGGCAAAAAAGAAACCAACGGGGGGTCATGTGGCTACTCCAAAATCTCTGCAAAACTCTACACTTGACTGTTTTTTACTACGGGCTGCAAAAGCCATAGATAAGGAGATTCTGGTGGCAGAGCGCCGTTTGTCTGTAGAAGGTGGGTTGGCTGCCCCTCCTATTGGTCCCACTAATGAGGATAATCCCATACTGTACCTTCAAGTGATCCTAGCCAGAACACTCACTTACACATTATAAGTCCATCTGCTTTACCCCCATTCAGCACCCTTCATCACAATCAGCATTAACTCCGATGCGTGAAACCCAAGCCATGAAGAAGAAAAAGGTGAAACACTTGGAACCTATATGGGTGGTAAGGACTAGATCCAGGAAAAAGATCCAGGAACTTGTTCCGGAAGTTAGTGATACAAGGCAAAGAACTCCTCCTCTGATTGACTTAGACTCTGATTCGCATCTCCACTCTGAAGGCTTATCCCCGCTCATTGTGGAAACACTAATATCAAGTATAGAAAAATCTATTTTCAAAAATGTTCTGCCTATTCTGGCCAGAATTGACAAATTGGAGACAAGTGTGGATCAAATCCAAAAATCGCTTGCTGATTTAATATCTGGGGTAGGGGTAAGATCCAAAGTATGCGAAGGAGGGGTTCATTCGAATGGGGGTTTAAACTGTGTGGAGGGACATCCCAGCAGAAGTGTGGATTTACCATCTTGTACCCCAAATACGGTAAAAAATGGGAATGTTAAGAAGGGAGTATCTCAAAAATCAACAGGACCGACAAGTTTTAATTACCAGGGGAGTGAAAGGTTACCTCCTAGTAACCTCGTGCCTCTTGCTCATAATACTACCACCACAGGGAATATTACTGATTGTAGCAAACAGATTTACCCTGCATTGCTGGATCAAAACGGTACAAATGATCTAGACAAAAAGGTGACACTACATCTTCCCCCAGACTGTTGCCCTTATGTGGCTATTTTAACAAATGTCCCCCCAGTACAGAAAAATCAAAAGGAATCATTTGACCAGTTGAAAAACAAAGTCTGCCACTGGCTTACCCAGAATACAAACTTTTCAAATACTAATTATAATGATATTCTGTTTTTACGTCGGGTAAGTTGGGTTGGCCCGCTGTGTAAGTCTATAGCAGGTGATTGTATTATTATAAATTGTAGATCTCCAATGCTCGCAGGGCAGCTGCTTAGCTGGGGTAAAAATTTACCAAATCAAAGGTGCAGACGAGGGATTGACATAGTGCCACTTGGGTTCTTTTATTGGCATCTCAAATGCAAAAGCCTAAATACCCCAGCCAACAAGCCATATACGGAGAAATGTAGTGCGAGACAGGAGTTCCCCTTTGTGGAACTGAGAAATAGATTCCAAACCCTGACCAATCTGGATTCTCCAGATTGACTAACTAGTGTAATCATTAATCCACAAATGATGACTGAGGCACCTCTTGGGACTCAGTACGATGATCTCATTATAAATGACACCATCAGTGAAACTGTACTCTGTGGCCCTGGAATTGAGCCATGCCACCAGCTCCTACAGTTGGATCAAGAGAGAGTAAAATGTATACCAAGATGTGATGCCCAGGAGTGCGTGTTAAATGCTCAGGATTTGAAAATCTTATCTTGGAACACGGCGGGTTTAAGGTCCAAGATAAACGACCCTGAATGGTGTAATTTAGTGGATGGTTTTCACTTATGTCTGTTTCAGGAAACCTGGGCGGTTGAGCAGGTACATAGGGTGGGTTTTACTACCTTTAGCATAGAGGCCAGGCATTCTCCAGCAGGCCGTCCAGCAGGAGGACTACTAATTTGGGCCAAAACCTCTCTAGCTTGTAAATTAAAGGTGCTGAAAGTAGGCTCAGAAGAGATACTTGGCCTAGAATTGAACTCCTCAAAAGAAAATATCCATCTCAGGTTGTTTAATATTTATAATTGCTTTAGCAGTCCCCATAGGACATCAGACACATTAACTACACTAACCAATTATCTTGACACAATTAAGGGGAAGTACCAACTTATAGTCGCTGGTGATTTTAATACAACTTTCGAACCAGTTGACTACATACAAGAGTTACTGTATGAAGAAGATCAAGCTAGGAGGGTTGACAAGCTCCAGACCACAGCCATTAAGAAATGTACTACAGTTGGGCAACAGGTTCTAACATTTACCCTCACCCACAGGGTTCGAGCCTGTAATGGTCGGACACGCTCAGACGTTGAAGCTTGCCATACGTTTAAGAGGGGGAAAGTTAAGAGCAGGATCGACTATATTTTAGTTGATCTTGATCTATGGCCAAATGTTAAAGATATGTTTGTTTTGAAACGGGAGGACAGCGACCATAATGCTTTGGCACTCACGCTGTCTGGTCTTGCAATCTTGCAAGGACAATCCTGGCACAAAATGGTCCCTGTTATCACCTCCAATAATAATAAAAGAGTGAATTGGCCGCAGATTTTAGCTGATGCCAACCTTATCCCTAAAATCTACTCTGAGGTAGTACATTTTCTCCCTGCTATGAGTAATCCGGGTGCCAGTGTAGTTGACATTATGGCCACTTTCCAGCCACTGATTCTAACACTTAGGGGCCGATTCCGATCTCGCTCGGTATGCCCTCAAAGAGCCGCTCGTAGGCTTACCTTCCAAACGACACGTTCCGGCAGGCGGGCCACCCGGGCAGGGAAGTACGATGCGCAAATGTGCTCAAAATCCGAACGAGCCGTACGCTCCGATCCCAGCTACAGTTCCCGTACAAGCCGGATCCGTAAACGCCGAATAGAGTCGCACGGAAGCAAATACACAGCAGTTTCCGGCCGGACAAGTACGATGCGCACTTCCTGCACGCCGAACGGATCGCCACTTCCAGCACGTCACAGCATCCGGGACAGCAGTATTATAGGCATGATTCGCGCTACAACATGATCCACTGCTACGAGACGGACCAACTAGCAACGGGTACGAGACGGAGCAACAATCAGCGTGTACGAGACGAAGACAGCATGAATCCCATCACGCAGGTCATCCCACTGCTTTACATCTATGACCGGATCAGGAACAGATGCCTACGTCGGAGACGGTAAGTCAGACACCCACCACAGAAACAAACGACACGTACCCACAATAATTCACACACACATAGGGATGTTGATATGCCGTACACTAGCAACAGCTCTACCATAGGGGCATGAAGCCCATCACTACCAGTACCCTCTACCCATAGGGGGCTGGATGCCTAGCACTACCAGTACCCCCTACTCATAGGGGGCTGGATGCCTACCACTACCACCAGTGCCCAGCCATAGGGTGCTGGATGCCTACCACTACCAGTACCCCCTACTCCCAGAATGCTGGATGACTATCACTGCTACCATCCCCACTCATAGGGGGCTGGATGCCTACCACTACCAGTACCTCCTACTCATAGGGGGCTGGATGCCTACCACTACCAGTACCCCCTACTCCCAGGATGCTGGATGACTATCACTGCTATCATCCCCACTCATAGGGGGCTGGATGCCTAGCACTACCAGTACCCCCTACTCATAGGGGGCTGGATGTCTACCACTGCCACCAGTGCCCAGCCCATAGGGGGCTGGATGCCTACCACTACCAATACCCCCTACTCCCAGGATGCAGGATGACTATCATTACTACCATCCCCACTCATAGGGGGCTGGATGCCTACCACTACCAGTACCCCTACTCCCAGGATGCAGGATGACTATCACTGCTACCATCCCCACTCATAGGGGGCTGGATGCCTACCACTACCAGTACCCCCTACTCCCAGGATGCTGGATGACTATCACTGCTACCATCCCTACTCATAGGGGGCTGGATGCCTACCACTACCACCAGTGCCCAGCCCATAGGGGGCTGGATGCCTACCACTACCAGTACCCCCTACTCCCAGGATGCTGGATGACTATCACTGCTACCATCCCCACTCACAGGGGGCTGGATGCCTTGCACTACCAGTACCCCCTACTCATAGGGGGCTGGATGCCTACAACTACCAACAGTACCCAGCCCATAGGGGGCTGGATGCCTACCACTACCAGTACCCCCTACTCATAGGGGGCTGAATGCCTACCACTACCACCAGTGCCCAGCCCATAGGGGGCTGGATGCCTAGCACTACCAGTACCCCTACTCATAGGGGGCTGGATGCCTACCACTACCACCAGTGCCCAGCCCATAGGGGGCTGGATGCCTACCACTACCAGTAACCCCTACTCCCAGGATGCTGGATGACTATCGCTGCTACCATCCCCACTCATAGGGGGCTGGATGCCTACCACTACCACCAGTGCCCAGCCCATAGGGGCTGGATGCCAACCTGTACTAGCAGTAGCCACACACAGGATGGGGGATGCATAACACTACCAGCATCCACACACTTAGGGTGAGTGTGTATGCAAAACACACCACCCCTACCATCATGGCAATAGTGGGTTTCCCGTGTCAAATGCCTACAACAGTGAATCTGACAGTGAACAGACAATGTACCTCCCATCACATGTGTGACCAAAACCTGAGTGTGTGTTTCACTATTCAAGCATTACATGATCACTGTGGTAATGGGGTCTGGACCCACACTCTCCACAGTGACCAAAAGGCCAGTGTGGGGTGGGAAACCACTGCAGTCTATGCTCACTGTGGTAATGGGGTCTAAACCCCCCATCAGTACAGTGACCAAAATGTGAATGTGGGGTTTAAAAGTACAGCACATTTTGCACATTGTGGTAATGGGGTCTAAACCCACACACACCACAGTGAGCTAAAGGTGAGTGTTGTCATGAAAAAAGTTGCAACTGTCAAACAGCATGTATGATTCCTGGTCCCAAAACCACAAGCACGTGTGAGGCAAAGTAGTGGTTGTGTCCCATACAGACACAGATGTGGTGAGGCAAAGATTGCTGTGCAACAAAAACACCCTCTGCCATGTGCAGACAAGCATTGCCCATGGGGGCTGAGAATGCCTCCAGTGTCCAATTGGACAATGTCAGAAGTGGCCATCATAATGCAAACATACATACCTGAACAAACACATACACAAACTAAGCATTCCGTGGATGCTGCAGCTGTTAGGTCACAAAATCCCAGACCATGGCAGCTATGGGACATACCAAACATGATGAATGTGCACACTGATGAGGCAAGAGTCCCAGGGACAGTAGGGAAGAATCTCCAACCAACATCCACCCAATGGCCCACAAAACACATACCAATGCAGTGCTGCAGATGCACAGACACAGCCAGCCAGACTCACACTGCATATCAAACACAACGTGTGTGTGTGTGTCAGTGTCCCCAGGGTACTACACAACACATGAGGGGGGCAGAACTGCAATCACACAGATGTGTACACAGTGACAAACTAAAGAAACTCATTAATTCGGCACACCTTTGTGGTCAATCACACATTGTAAGATGAGTGGGATCCCAAAAGATCAATGTGATACAAGCTGGGCGGAACATCAACCAACACAGCAAGAGACACAACCACCACAGCACTACCCTCAGTTACCCCACAATGTGGTGACACTAGCATGCATAGTAATTCCCCTGTGATGACAAATGTAGATGTTGCACATACTGTGAAGCACAGTCACCTGTGCACACTGGGTCATGATTCCTGACCAACAAACTGCCATCACACAAACAGAAACCACAGGGCATGGCCTGTAATGCAAGGCCCAAATGGAGGTAGGGGCCTAGCTACAACACAACTCACAATTGGCCACTCTAAACACCACACACCTGGATCTGCACCAATGTGCATCAGTGAAGCCCACATGGACTGGTGACACTGCACATGCACCCATGACAATCCCAGGGGTGAGGGTGGGGATCTAAGGTACCCATCATTCATCACACGTGCCCAGTCAACGACCCTCGTGAATGTCTGACACACTGCACAGTATGCAGGACATTGCCATGAGCTGAAATGTACTAGAATCATTGGGATCCCTGCCACAGTCACACACCAATTAAGAACCCAAGGAGACCCATATTGAACACATGTTGACACCTTCCAACATTGCACCACTGTACCTGAGGAGTGGGAGCAGTCACACACACATACATGTCTCAAAATCACTGAAAGATACCACATAGACATAACAACATGATGGCGTAAACACAAAATGGCCTTGGGGAATCCTGAATGTGTCCCAAGTGCGTTTGCCCACATCCCAGGACCTCACAACAAACACACCTAGGGATGACACCCTAATGACCAGTAGTTAGCCATGTACCAACAGTCAAGAAAACCCTGTCCCAAGCTGTGAGATGAACACAGGACAACTCAGCAAGCACCATAAACTGGAACATCTGTAGGGAATACAGCCTGTGTAGTAAAAAGGAATGGAAGGGAACACACACAGACATGCTCACAGAACACACACCATGGGCTCAGGCAATGTCACGGAATAACACACTGCCATGAGGTGACTCCACTCCTGTGGAAGGTCATCTGTGCCAAACGTTGTCTATGCAGGGCTCTGTCATGTCACCATAAAACTTGGTCACTGAGCCAACATTTACAACACAATGAAGGCTCTGGTCACATCAGCCTGTGTATGGGGGT
Source organism: Calotriton arnoldi (assembly GCA_963921515.1). NCBI lineage: Eukaryota > Metazoa > Chordata > Amphibia > Caudata > Salamandridae > Calotriton > Calotriton arnoldi. The sequence goes on along the minus strand of CAWUFW010011666.1, from coordinate 565,724 downwards.
GTCCCTCAAGTCATCTGCACATACTCAATACACATGTTTAGCAAGTTGCAATGATGACACAGTAGACTTCCACATCATTGATGCGCAAACCTGCATGTCCAGTGGAGATGGGCCCACAGTCAGGGAGATAGACAAATTTAACAATGTTGAGCCCAACAGATGTGCATGACTGCAAGCCACAAATGTCATCTGGCAAATGAAAGATGAAAATCCCTGTGCAAAATTTGGTAATCATGACACACTCAGATTGCTGCAAAGTATGACATGGATACAGACCACAATTGGACACATATTCCATGGGCCACATGGAGTCCATCACACCAACACTTCACTTTCCTGATCTCAACAACAATATTACAACAGGCACAAAGGAGACATGGGCCCCAACACGGGACCCTACACGGAACTCAGGGATGGGAGCAGATGGGAGGGTGGTGATGGTGGTAGTGGTGGTGGGGACAGACATGCTAGCTGGTGTCTGGTGGCTGCTGACACCCGCCTCCACAATCATGAAAAACAGATCCACATCAGTCACCTGTATTAACCTGACACACCACAGTAAGTACAGCACATTACAGATCAAGCCTTGGCATCAGTTGCTAAACATTGCAAAAAGTGCTGACACATATTTGAACTAGCCACTTGTCGGCCTGCCACTCAACCATGCCCCTCATATCCCTCATATCCATGGAGCCATCTATGTGGTGCATGTAGGATGGAAACAATCATGTGTGCACACATGCACCACATAGACCGATGTACAACTTCCAAGAGTTAAGATTGAAATGTGTCACTACACACATATCCCTTCTCCTGCCAGTTACTCAGTACATGTGTCAGGGAAAGGGATGGGCAGAGTCATTGACGATATAATGGTTCGTCACTCATCACCAGACACCATGATGGCGTCATGTCTTGATAGTCAATGTAAAAATGGGGTGCATGCATGACATCTCACAATAATGCAGGATACACCTTTGCAAGTGGTATGCCATGGCACAGCCATGTCTGGCAAATCAGTCATCACTGGCTCCTGTCACAGGGGCAGTGCATACCAAAAACAGCAGTCTGCACTGTGCCACCATCATGGATGATTTGGGATTGCAAGCTCTGTAACTGTCAAGTGCACATGTACACCCCCTGCTACCCACATCATTAGGACTCTGATGCACCCACGTCATTCACATGTGACATCTGAGTAATTGCAAACACAACTCTGTACACATGTACACATCACAGGCTGATGAGAACGATAATGAGCTGCTTGCACTTGAATGTTGAAATGACCATTGGGCACACTCAAGTCATGATACACCTACGTTTTACCCCATGTGCAGACTCAACAGCCACATCTCAGATGGCTGCACACCCCAAACTGTGTCACACTCCAGTAGTCCGAAAAGCTAGGCCAGTACACAATGACACAGAGGCAGTCACCTGAGTGCACATTACACAATGTCCAACATGTTGGATGACACACAGGAGTAGGAGAGCAGAATGCTAATTATAGCCGGAGAGGGTATACCTGTCCTGGTCCCTGTGCAACATGGGATTAACCTGAACACTAGGCAGGTGGCTATGCATGTGTGACACACATGATGTACATTTTTCTGTGGCCCCAACATTGGTCTCACCTGCTGCATGGGTGTGTTGTAAATACCCCAGACACATGTGGTGAGTCAGATCAGCAGTTGGACACATATAAATGGACCACACACAGTACATGTCAGATTTCAGCAAATGTGTAACCAATTGACCCAGTCATGAAGCCCACAACAAAGTCCCTGTAGCAGATGCTGTCCCCAACTTTAACCTTAGTTAACAGCAAGGACACAGAACCCAAGTGACAGAAGTCACAGACTGAAAGGGCCACACCTGTGTATCAGATGAGGATGGGGCATAACACAATTGAGGAACATGACTCTTGTTGTAGCAGACAGATGCACTGTGGGAGTGTAACCAGCCTAAAGGAGTGCAAACAGCATGTGAGACAAAGGTCACAGAAAAGGCTAGCACTTACCCCCTCCTTGCTGCTGTCTGGCCTTCAACTGCCCATCCAGGTCAGGGAAGACCACCGCCAGTATTCGGACCATGTGGGGTCTCAGGTGCTGTCGTCCGCCCCTCCAGCGAGGAGGCGACAGCTTCAGCTGGACTCTTGCGATCCGCCGGGTCCAGCCACAAAGGTCCTGCCACCTCTTCTGGCAGTTGCGGATGCGGCGCCTGTAGACCCCCACAGATCGTACTGCCCGGGCGATTGTCAGCCAGATGTCCTGCTTCTGATGGGCATCAACCTGTGAGGATGACAAAGTTAGAAGAGCATCACTACACATGCAACATATTTGTGCATCACACAGTTGCAAATACATGTCTCTATCACAGGGGCACAAGATGTACACAGGTAGTGCAATCATGGTAATGGACAGTTGTCCAGCAGTAACAACATGCAAACATTGCCTGGGAATGACAAACAACTCAATTTGCACTCTGTCAGCAAAGTACCTGTTCAGTACATGTAACTACACACTTTGGGGGTGACAGCTACTCCGTGAGCTTGCTAGCCACTGGTGTACACAATGCTAGTACTGCTAATCAGACAACATGCACAATGAGAAAGGATGTGGTTTGCACACTCACCTGCTCCCCTGGTTTCCCATACAGCTTGCTGTACTGTGGAAGGAGGCTGTCCAGCAGGGCCTGGTTCTCCTCCTCTGTGAAGGCTGGGGCCCTCTCCACAGTACGTGCCAGTCTTGAAGCCAGAGGATGCAGAGACAGCAGCAGTGGTAGCAGAGATGTCAATCTGGAGCATGTAGTGCAGGCAAGTGAGCTCTCAGGGCCACACACAGCCTTATATCTGTGCTGCAGAGTCAGAATCTGTCCCATGCGTACAATGCAATTGGTCCGACACGTTTGCATCTAATGAATCTGGCCAATCCATGGAATTGCAGAAGTCGTACACGCCTTCCGCATCGTTTAAAATGTTAACTTCAGAACACCATTGAAATTGCAACATTGTTGTGGTGTGCCAACTGAATTTTCGGCTCACGATTCGTACAAGTTTCGAATCTGCGTCCGTCTCCATGACAGGTCATAGCCAATACGTGCACAGGGCTCGGTACCTGACTGTACAACGCGTATTTTGAAAAACAACACGCACCCGTCTCCATGATAGTCCATAGCCAATGCGTATGCACGGCTTGGTACCTGACTGTACAATGCGTATTTTGAAAAACAACACACACCCGTCTCCATGATAGTCCATAGCCAATGCGTATGCACGGCTTGGTCCCTGGATGTACGACGCGTATTTTGAAAACTCACCCGCGTCTCTCCCCATTACAATCTATGGGCCAGGCATGCACACGGATCGGTCTCGTACTGTACGACGCGTCTTTCCTGAAGTCACCCTTGTCTGCCACTGTTGGTGTCACTGGCTAACGGATGCCACCCACTGTTACTTGCCAGGGACTCAGGTGCACACCTGCAACACCACAGCCTGTGACACAGTGTATCCAAAGGCATGTAAGGCTGCATTACCTGTGTGTGTATGGGGGTCAACGTATGATTTGTTGTGTAGCACTTTGTGGCAGCCTCTCCCAGACTGTGCAAGGGTTCATGGGGACAGCTTCCTTTGTGTGTTCGTGCACATTACCACTGTAATAGACAACTGTACAGTTCAGAGCTTGAGGCATGTACACAGTTCCAGGGGGACTTTGTGTATGACATGTTACATACGGATCACTGACAGAATATCGATAACAAGAATATCGACCTACAACAATATCGAAGTAAAAATATCGAATACCAAAATATCGACTCCCTATCTACAAACAGGTAAGTACAAAAATATCGACTCCAAAATATAGTTGTAAAAAATATAGTCAGTCAAAATATCGAATTTTTAAATGTATGAAAAGTAATGTAAAATTAATTAAATAATATATATAATTAACTAAAACATACTTAAAAATACTTAAACAACTTTAAAATTAATAAATAATTAATGTAACTTAAAAAAATAAACATACATTTTAATTTTTTAATACATAAATATATTAACGTAATATTTATAAAAAATATTCAATATTTTTAGCGTAGGATAGCGGGACGGTAAAATTTACTATTACTACTTCAGTCAGTGCAACAGTAGGGAAAGCGTTGGATAGCGGGAGGGTAAAATTACTATTCCCACTGCAGACAGTGCAACAGTAGGGAAAGCATTGGATAGCGTAGGAGTAAAAATTACTATTCCCACTCCAGAGAGTGCAACAGTAGGGAAAGCGTTGGATAGCGTAGTGGTAATAATTACTATTCCCACTCCAGAGAGTGCAACAGTAGGGAAAGAGTTGGATAGCGTAGGGGTAAAAATTACTATTCCCACTCCAGTGAGTGCAACAGTAGGGAAAGCGTTGGATAGCGTAGGGGTAATAATTACTATTCCCACTCCAGAGAGTGCAACAGTAGGGAAAGAGTTGGATAGCGTAGGGGTAAAAATTACTATTCCCACTCCAGTGAGTGCAACAGTAGGGAAAGCGTTGGATAGCGTAGGGGTAATAATTACTATTCCAACTCCAGAGAGTGCAACAGTAGGGAAAGCGTTGGATAGCGTAGGGGTAATAATTACTATTCCCACTCCAGAGAGTGCAACAGTAGGGAAAGAGTTGGATAGCGTAGGGGTAAAAATTACTATTCCCACTCCAGTGAGTGCAACAGTAGGGAAAGCGTTGGATAGCGTAGGGGTAATAATTACTATTCCAACTCCAGAGAGTGCAACAGTAGGGAAAGAGTTGGATAGCGTAGGGGTAAAAATTACTATTCCCACTCCAGTGAGTGCAACAGTAGGGAAAGCGTTGGATAGCGTAGGGGTAATAATTACTATTCCCACTCCAGAGAGTGCAACAGTAGGGAAAGTAATATTTTAATATTTTACTAAAAAATAATTAATTATCAATACTAATAAATATTATTAATAACACTAATTACCAATTAATGAATTAAAAAATAATATTTACCAATTATCAAAATGTAATTACCAATTAATAATTAATTAACAATAAATTAATTATCAATACCAATTAATATTTATTAATATGTACTTAATTTCAATTAAATTACTTCCCACCCTATTCCCCTATAAACCCACATCCCGCTACAACCATTTAATTAATACAATTAACATAATTACCATTTAATCAATTAAAAAAATTACCAATTAATAAAATGTAATTACCAATTAATAATTAATTAACAATAAATTAATTATCAATACCAATTAATATTTATTAATATGTACTTAATTTTAATTAAATTACTTCCCACCCTATTCCCTATAAACCCACATCCCGCTACAACTATTTAATTAATTGAATTAAGATAATTACCATTTAGTCAATTAAAAAAAATCCAATTAATAAAATTTAATTACCAATTAATAATTAATTAACAATAAATTAATTATCAATACCAATTAATATTTATTAATATGTACTTAATTTTAATTAAATTACTTCCCACCCTATTCCCCTATAAACCCACTACCCGCTACGGAATTAAATTACGCAAAAATTAAATAACATAAAATTCATTGCTTTTAAAAAATTAAACATACATTACAACAACTAATATACACTTTTAACACATATACTAACATACAATACACTTAGAAAAATTCGATATTATTAAAAATTTCGATATTTTTTAATGCCTATATTATGTACTTCGATATTTTGACTATCGATATTACTTACCTTACTTTCGATATTTTTAACAACTATATTATGTCCATTCGATATTATGTCCATTCTATATTTTAGACTCGATATTGTGTCCATTCGATATTTTTGTTTCGATATTATGTCTGTTTACCGTTACATACACCCTGACTCTTAGGTGGCATGGTATGTGTGTCACAGGGTGTTCCAGTGCCACAATTGTGATGTACATCCCCAGTCTGTGCGCATATTGTGTTTCTGATGTCTCAGATTCCATGAGCCCAATGGTAAACAGTCTCCACATCCATGTGGTTTGTGCATGCACATTGATGTTGTGTCTGTGTATCACATATGTCCATGTAAGTCCTGCAGAGACATCAGGGGCCACTTCCTGTGGGAGTCATGGGCGTGTAGTGGCGTGTACATGATACGCCACATCATGCCAGTGTCCGTGTGGCAATACAAGGTCCCTGAGTATCTGCCTGTCAAGGAGCTGTGATGCAGGGAAGACATCTGTCCTCACTTGTCACTGTGGTGTGTGTTTGGTATGTGACATCAGTACAGATGTACTGTGACACAGCCCATTGAGTTGACACAGCACAACATGGAACTTGTTGCGTACACATGTTGAGATGAGATGTGAGATGATGGGCATGTAGGTGACATATGTGTCCATACACAACAGCACACACATAAAGCACTTGTGTCTTTTTATGATGTCTCATGTGAAATATAGCATGGTCAGTGCCACATAGGTAGGGGAACTTACTATCTTTCTTTGCTCACCTATGTACTCCAGGAGACCAGCTGTCCATAGGCCATTCCCTGACCTTGCTACCATGGTTGAACGTGACTGCATCTGACGGTGCCGCTTCACCAGGCCACTGATTGAGGATTTGGCAGAGCAGTTGGCCCCACATTTGCAACCTGGCTGGCCATACCCTACAGCGCTGACCCCCAAGGTGAAGGTGATGGCTGCCCTACACTTCTTTGCCACCGGTACCTTTCAATACACTGTGGCATCTGCTGGTGGGATGTCACAGACTATGTTCAGCCGTGTGCTGTGCGATGTGTTGGAGGCAATGTTAACTTTCCTGGACCTCTACATCCATTTCCCTAACCCACAACAACTCACTGACATCAAGAGTGACTTCTATGCACTGGGGAGGATGCCACATGTCATCGCCTCCATTGATGGGACACATGTGGCTTTGGTACCACCACATGCACATGAGCTGCCATACTGGAACCGGAAACATTTCCATTCAATTAATGCTCTGGTGGTATGTCTGGCGGACATGTCTATTTCACATGTGTGTGCACGGTTTCCCGGTTCTGCGCACGATGCGTACATCATGATGATTAGTCGCATCCCGAGGATGATGGCACAGATGCAAAACCAGCGTGCCTGGCTTGTCGGTGTGTACTGACTGTTTGACATTGTGTGTGTTTGGCAATGTTGTTTTCCACACTCTTTTCAAACTCAGCTAATGTGCAATTGTCTGTATGTAGGTGACTCCGGATACCCCAACATGCCGTGGTTGCTGACACCCCTCAGGAACCCTGTGACACCAGCAGAGATGTGCTACAATGAGGCACATGGTCGGACCAGGAGAGTGATCGAGTGGACCTTTGGTCTCCTGAAGAGCCGCTTCCGCTGCCTGGACAAGACAGGAGGGGCCCTCCCATATGCACCTGCTAAGGTGTGCAAAATCATCATAGTCTGCTGCATGCTACACAACCTGGCAGTGAGGAAGGAGTTGCCTCTCATCACGGATGACGATGACCAACGTCCGCCACCTGTGGAGGATCCTGGCCTGGGCCACGATGCCAGTGATGATGATGATGAGGGTGATGTCCGCACACAGCTCATCAACAACTTTTTCACCTGAATGTGAGTATACAGGGATGTTTTGTCAATGTATTGTGTTTGCCTGATATGTGTTGGTGGTGCTCAGTTGCTGTGTGACTCTGGCTGTGTGCTACTTGACTGGATGCGTGCAGTGATGTGTCCTTTCAGGTAGTCTGTACTCCTCAACAGTGTTGACATGATTATGTGGTTTTGTGTGGATATCTTGTGACATGTTTCGGGCATGTGTATTGCTGTTCTATCGTGTTCTTCTGTCCTTCACAGGGTACTTTGGCTGTTTGTTCAACTCTGACCCCCGACTCCCAGAATCCAGTTCCAGGGTGGAAGTAGTCATCTACCAACAAGTGATGTGCCACACACCCCTGGACTTTAATTATTCCACACTTGGTGACTGTGTGGCCATTGTCACGTGGGATTACCTTGCATCTGTGGTGGCATCAACATGTTTCAAATGTGTGATAAACCTGTGCTTCACTTTACATGTGCGTTGTCGGTCTCCACACATCCAACATTCATTTGCATGCTGTACCTGTGGGCATCTTGCCACAGACTCAAGAAGGGTGTTGTGTATATGCATCTCACTGCATTCTCTGTTCACATAAGTTAGGATGATGAGTTAGATGGGCATGGTAAGTATGTGTTGTGTCGACGTAGTGGGGTGTCTACCTCATATGTGTCACATCACCATGACTCACATGACTGTGTTTACATAGCTGTAGTAGTTCACATGCACAGACATCTTTTCACAGGTCATCCTCTCAATAACACAAACCAAGTTTCAGTCACAACAGAGGCATGTATTGTGTTATAGTGAATTTATTTACATGCATATGTTTGTAAGTTATACGTAAGTGAAAGTGCTGTATAGTGCAATAGGAATCCAAAGCTCACAGTGCAGTTGGTAGTGTTGATTGATGAAATTTCTAGAGTAAAGTCCACAGTCCTTTGGAACATTGGTCCAACTTAGACCCTCCATCACATGTGTGGGAGTTTAGCGACAGTCAACAAGGTGAATGCTTTGCACACATTGGATGATGTCTAGAACAGGTAGTCACGCCCTGGTGGGTCTGCATGGCCATCTGCCTCTTACTTGTCCTTCTTCGGACAACCCCTCTTCTTCTTCTCAGGGGGACCCTCAAGTTCAGGCTGCTGCGGTGCAGAGGACTCTCCACCAGAGTCCACCTCCCTCCCTGTGGCCATTGCTGGTGTAGTGGCAACTGATGTAGTGGGCACACAGGGAGGTGTGGTCATGTAGTTGACTATCTGGCGGAGGCATGTCAGTATGTCCCTATGCACGGCCGTGAGTTCATCAATTGTGTCCATTTTGGACTCCATCCGGGTCATGTGGGAGTCCATTCTGGCATGATGTGCAGCCTGCTGCATGTCCCTGAGGATCCCCACAACCTGGCCAAATCCTCCGGTGCTTTCCTGGTACGCATCGATGATGCGTCCCAACTGCAGATCTTCCTGCAGTCCAGCCCCATCTGCAGGTCGTGGCCTCACCCTGAACACCCTCACACCACCCCTTCCCACACAGGCAGGACCTGCCCTGGCAGGCACAGGCGACACTGGGCCCCTGTCTGTGTTGGCACTGGCGTTGTTGTCCGTCAGATCCTGGGTGCACTGTGTACCTGTGCCGTCGTTGTCCTGTTGCCTTGGTCTGGCTGTGTTTGCAGGGGTGATTGAGGTGTTTGCAGGTGGTCCAGGAGTGGTGGCAGGGTGTGCTGATGTTGCAGCTGCTGGGCCTGGGAGCGGGGCCACACCGGAGGTGCCAGGTTGTTCATCCTCGTCCGAAGGGGACATAGAGGCATCCACACCGGGGAGGTCAGAGCTGGAATTCGTCTTCTGTTCTTGCTGGGTCCCCAGCATCCCCTGTGGGTGTAAGAGACACACAATGTATGTAATGTTTCTGCACACATCAACGGTTCGCACACATTAGTTGCCACTGCACATCATGATGAGTGTATTTACATTGCATTGTCCTACATTGTCAGTGACGGGTGTCTATTTTGGTTTAGCACAATGTCATTTGATGCTTGAGCATTTTGATGGGCACGTAGGGCTGTGTGCATGAACATCTCATTTCATGATTGTTTGACTGTACATAGGCATTGCTACTCATGTGCCCTCATGTGCCTGACACAGGTGTGTCCCTCCTCTCAACATTCGTACTTTAACAATGACATACATGCACTTCCAATTGCAATGTGTAGCACGTTTGGACATTGTGTGCTGGCATTTGTGCTTGTATTTGTGAGTAACATTGTTGTGTCTGAACAACATGGTCACAGTACAGTATGGCTGCATTCACTGTGAAGATACTATTTTGTTGTGTGTGTCCCTAGTTCACATCTCATTTCACACATTGGATGGTGTTATCCGTAGCTGATGGTGTTGGGGCAGAGTTCTGTGCGTGATGATGTCATTTATGTGGTCAATGTCCTCCATGGTAAGGGGCATTCACAACGACAGATCGCAGACTATCCCATGCTCATGAGAGAGGGACAGAGGTTTGTGTGTTTGACTTATGCTGCTGTGAGTTGTATGCCTCCTCCTGCCCAGGCCAGGTTGCTCCTTGTGTTGCAAGTGTCAATGACAGTGAGGGGATTGCTGTGTGAGGGATGCAATCAATGCTGCATGGTGTAGGAGTGGAATGCAGATCACCACAGTGCCTTGTGTAAATGACACCATGCTACGGTGTCAGCTATGTTGCTGTGGCCATTCCATTCACTATTATGTGTCACCTGTGAATGGTGTATATGTGGTTTGGGGTGTTGCTTTTGGTATGTGCTATGCCTACTCCTCCCCAATTGTCATAGAGGGCACACACCTTCACAACCAGGCCAGGGGGCCCCCTGCCACACTGCAGGACCAGACAGTGAGAGGATACATACAGTTGTGATGGCTGTCAGTGTGAAGGGGTTTGAGGGGGCAAGTGCATTGGTGTGACTTGCAGCCAATTCATACGTCTGGCCAATGTGTCAGGCATCTCGCATGGGCATTTACTTTTTGTGTGAGTGGTCCCAAGGGGTGTATTTGTTCCTGCTGTGGAGGTGTGTGTATTTGCGGGATTGCTGGTATTTGGTGTTAATGCAGGCCCACCTTCTCCCACAGGGGCCAGCTAATCCCCCCTGTAGGATGCTTCCATTGCAGGGAGTCCAAGTTAAAGTTCTGGATGTCAGGCAGTGGTGTCCTGTTGTTTGTTGGAGCACAAGTCCCAGCAGGGCCTTGTGGTCCCCACAGCAGAGCCCAGCATCAACCATCTGGGCAGTACTTTCCCACTCCCTGTGAGGTGAACATAGTTCAGGGTGGACTTGATGGACCATGTGTGAGGGGGTCTGGTGTCTGTGACTACAACTCCCATCAAGCTTTTGGCTACACCCACCCTCCCAGCATCCCTGACCTTCCTTCCTGTGACTCAGCTTCCCAGTGAGGTGGTGTAACAGTGCTGGCAAGATGGCTGACAGTGGTGTACTGGTGTTTGTATGAGCAGTACTCCCAACAGGGCCTTGTGCTCCCCACAGCAGAGCCCAGCGTCAGCCATCTTGGCAGCACTTTCCCACTCCCTGTGAGGTGAACATAATTCAGGGTGGACTTGATGGACCATGTGTGAGGGGGTCTGGTGTCTGTGACTACAACTCCCATCAAGCTTTTGGCTACACCCACCCTCCCAGCATCCCTTACCTTCCTTCCTGTGACTCAGCTTCCCTGTGAGGTGGTGTAACAGTGCTGGCAAGATGGCTGACAGTGGTGTCCTGGTGTTTGTATGAGTAGTACTCCCAACAGGGCCTTGTGGTCCCCACAGCAGAACCCAGCATCAACCATCTTGGCAGTACTTTCCCACTCCCTGTGAGGTGAACATAGTTCAGGGTGGACTTGATGGACCATGTGTGAGGGGGTCTGGTGTCTGTGACTACAACTCCCATCAAGCTTTTGGCTACACCCACCCTCCCAGCATCCCTGACCTTCCTTCCTGTGACTCAGCTTCCCGGTGAGGTGGTGTAACAGTGCTGGCAAGATGGCTGACAGTGGTGTCCTGGTGTTTGTATGAGCAGTACTCCCAACAGGGCCTTGTGCTCCCCATAGCAGAGCCCAGCGTCAACCATCTTGGCAGTACTTTCCCACTCCCTGTGAGGTGAACATAGTTCAGGGTGGACTTGATGGACCATGTGTGAGGGGGTCTGGTGTCTGTGACTACAACTCCCATCAAGCTTTTGGCTACACCCACCCTCCCAGCATCCCTGACCTTCCTTCCTGTGACTCAGCTTCCCTGTGAGGTGGTGTAACAGTGCTGGCAAGATGGCTGACAGTGGTGTGGTGTCCTGGTGTTTGTATGAGCAGTACTCCCAACAGGGCCTTGTGATCCCCACAGCAGAGCCCAGAGTCAACCATCTTGGCAGTACTTTCCCACTCCCTGTGAGGTGAACATAGTTCAGGGTGGACTGGATGGACCATGTGTGAGGGGGTCTGGTGTCTGTGACTACAACTCCCATCAAGCTTTTGGCTACACCCACCCTTCCAGCATCCCTGACCTTCCTTCCTGTGACTCAGCTTCCCTGTGAGGTGGTGTAACAGTGCTGACAAGATGGCTGACAGTGTTTGTTGGTGTTTATGGCCAATGCCTTGCTGTATTTGTTGTTAGGTTTTTACATGTTATGACCTAGTTCGATATTACTCTGAGATAGCAGCTGTTGCGTTTGTGTAACTGGCATACACATCACAGAATTACATTTTTTCTGGCTTACTTTGAATTTGCTGATGCTACTTGTTTCCAATGTCCCCTTGGCAGTGATGTGTGTGTGTTGCCACACAATATTGACTAGATTGGTTGTGTACTCACCAGGCTCTGGTATTCCTGTTAATCCATGAATGCCCTCCGGTGGGAGTATGGCCCGCACTTTCTCCTCCCAGGACGTGAAGTATGTTGGTTTTGCAGGTGGGCCACTGCCAGTGTGCTGGCTCAAGGCATGGTCTCTGCCTATGAGCTTCTTGACCCTCCTGCGCACATCATAATACCTGTTCTGGATGTCATCCTTTGTGCGCAGGCAAGGTGCTTGTGCGTTCACCTTGTCGACGATCCTCTCCCACATCTTTGTTTTCTGTGACATGGGGGTCTGTTGGACCAAGGTTCCAAATAAATGTGGCTCTACTCGGAGTATTTCATCAACCAGGACTACCAACTCACTATCTGTGAACTTCGGATTCTTCTTTGGGGGCATGGTGCTGGGTGGTTGTGGTGGTTGATGTGTGAGTGAGGGTGTAAGTGAGGGTGAGTGGGTGTCAGTTTCTCTTGCTTGTGGTGAGTGTGTTTAGGAAGTGGTAATGGTGTGGATGTTGTGTGGTGGGTGAGGTGTGGGTGTTGCTCAGAGTGCTGTGTAGTGGTCTCCTCTGCTGTCATGTGTTTGAAAATAGCAAAGGATCATGGGAGTGGATTTGGGCCTTTATGTAGGTGGAGTTGTGGGTGTGTCTTAGTTCCATGTTTTTTTATTTTTTTATTTATTGGCTTGTCATTGCTTGTTTGGTCCTTTTTTGGTCTTTTTTCCTTAGGTTTTGGTGGGCGTGATGGAGACATTCATTTGACCGGGACGGAAGCTGCCAGTGGCTCTTGCGGGGTAATCTGAGTCTGTCACACTGACATTCTGCTGTGTTTCTTCGTTGGCGAACGAGTTGGACGCAAAGGAGTCTACTGTTTGGTAGTCACTGTTTTCTGTACGTCTCGGTCTTCCGGCTTGTGCTCCATGCGAGTCGGTCTCATTTTACACGCATTGCATCGTATTACGTGGGTCGTACAGCGCGGGTCCGTGTCGGTCGCGTCCATTCCTGATGCGTGTCGGTGGGTGTGGTTCCAGGTCCGTTTTCTGGCGAATCACTGTTTCCCGTACGGTTCGGTCGTGCGGCTTGTGTTCCGTATGAGTCGCTTGTAATTCACATGCATTGCTTCATACTGCGCGGGTCGTACGGCGCCGGAACGTGTCAGTCGGTCTCCATTCCAGGTCCGTGTCGGTCGGTACGGTTTCCGACCCGGTTCGGAATCGACCCCTTAGACCGCTCTTTAATAAACAGTGCAATCCAAACTTATTTCAGCGGAGCACTGCCCCGTGGTATAATGAGGCTTCCAAAAAAGCGAGGGATGCTTTAATTGTGGCAGTTAAGACAGAATCGCGGTTAGATATTAAAAACAACAGGAAACTATACAAAATGGCACAGGCCAAGGCTAAAAGAGATTGGGAGTCAGAAAACTGGCGCTCATTTGTAAAAGCGTCAAGGCAGAAGGATAGCCAATTATTTTGGCATCTTCTGTCAAAAGGGACACCTAAACAGAGAACGGAAACAGATTTTTATATACAGCCCCATGTTTGGGAGGAGTATTTTATGCACTTTTATGCAGGTAAATTGGATGTTATTGACCTAGACTCAATGGCAAATTGTACAGAACCTCTTCATGCTGACGAGATTGCCTTTACATTAGAGGAAACTGTCACTGCTATTAATTCTCTGCAGAACGGGAAAGCTCCAGGTTTAGACAAGCTTCCTGGAGACCTGTATAAAGCAGAGCCTACAATATGGGGACCGCTGTTACAAATGGCTTTTAACGCAATTCTGCGAGGTGGTGATATTCCAGAGTCCTGGAAAGGCGCGGAGATCATCCCAATTTTTAAAAAGGGGGAAAAGGGCTCTCCTGCAAATTATAGGCCCATTAGCCTCATAGATGTCTCTCAAAAGATTTTCTGCAAAATCATCCTAACGCGGATCCAAGCTTGGATTGAGGAGAATAACATTTTATCGAATTTGCAGGCAGGATTTAGGGCTTCTACAAGTATGTTGGATCAAGTTTTTAGATTCCTAATGCTTATATGGAAGGAAGTGACTATTAGAGGGGGCCATTTGTATGTTGTGTTTGTGGACCTAAAAATGGCCTTTGACTCTATAGATCGTACCCAACTCTGGACTGCCCTTAGAGACCTTGGACTCCCAACTTACTTACTTAAAATCTTGATTCGTCTGCACCAAGGTAACTACGCTAAAGTGAGGTGGAACCTAGATGGCAGCCTATCAAATGATATTTCTGTCTGTAAGGGAGTACAACAGGGCTGTGTTCTCGCCCCAACACTATTCACCTTGTTCATAAATGTTCTAATAGGAGAGTTATATGACTGTGGAGGCGATCCCCCAAAACTAGCAGGAAGCCCTGTGCCCTCGCTGCTTTTTGCAGACGATACGCTGCTCATAGCTAGGACGCCAAAGGGGATTCAGAATATCCTAAACAAGTCTGCAAAAGCCTGCAAGGACAGGGGTTGGGAAATCAATTGTTTAAAGACAAAATACATGGCGTTTAACCCCTATAAATCAAACAAGGGTAAACTGAGGTTGGGCTCCCAAACTTTGGAGCAGGTTAAGGTATTTGATTACCTAGGAGTCCGAATCAGTGACAGACTGGTCTGGACACCCTAAATCGAAAAGAGTGTTTTAACTCTCCAACATGTCGACTATGCAATAGCAGGGAAGGCCAGGGGGTCTGCTTGTCGACCGTCCTTGCCAATTTTGGAACTACATAGGGTGAAGGGTCTAGGGGCGGCACTGTATGGGGCTGAGCTATGGGGGCTGGAGAACCTAAAGCAGCTAGTTTCTGCCGAGAATAAATTTATAAGGGCAATCCTCAATTTATCAGTGAACACCCCTCTTCTGCCGTTAAGACTTGACCTTGGTCTTAGATCCATTAACAACTTTGCCATTCTCAAGGCACTCCTGTTCTGGGTTAGGCTATGGACCAGTAGCACACAGGTCCCAGTGAAGGAGGCCGTGGAAGAGCTATTAATCCTACATAAACAAACAGGTTGTCTTGCCTGGTTCAGTAGGGTCAAGGAATGGCTCTTTAAACTGTGGTTGGGGCCCATGTGGGAGGATCCGGGGTCCATTGAGAAAAAAATGGTTTGCCTCCTCAAAAAAAGATTCTGGGAGTACGTGGACAATCAATGTATTAATGTAAATGCACATGGCACTTTAACTTCTAGCTTTACAAACGTAAAAGGTTGGTTTGGTTTTGAAATATTTATGGATGATATTGAACCCCCACAAGCAAGAGCACTTTACATTCAATTCAGGTACGGGGCTCTCCCCTTAAACTCAAGGAAAAGTACCTGGGTCAATCCATCCGTAACGTCCCTGTGCCCGACCTGTTATTCTCTTCCTGAGGCCATTGAACATTTTCTTTTTTCCTGTCAATCAATCAAAATACTTTATTCGGCTTTAGGATTAAAACCATAAAAGTTACACAACTCCATATAACAGTTAAGACATATAATTCATAACAATAATGTTAAAACAAATTGTCCCCTAAAATACAGAGATATATACATCTAATACATAAAATTATATGGGGGGGGAGCCACTACACCAGAGGACCAAATTACATCAATATGGATAGTAATGGGGGTACCTACCAACGTTAGAAGTTTACTATCTCTCCATACAAATCCTAGATCTCAGAGAGGATTTCAGAAAGCCTACTATAAAAGTCACACAGTCTAATTTCAACAGTTGTAAATAAAAAGAGCTGGGCGGACCTGAGTAAAATTCAACTTCTTTAAAAGGGGTGTTAAAAAATATCTGCGAGGTACATCATAAAATTTACAAAAAAACATAAAGTGTAGCAAATCCTGAGGAGACACTCCGTCGCAGCCACAGGATGCTAACACCTGGCCTCTGCGGCTCCCTTTTGGGACAGCTAATAACAAATGAAAATAATCCAATCGAAACCTGATTAATAAAAACCGCTCATGGGGCGACAATGGCCACAGAAGATAAGGCTCAATAGATGGGATTGTTTTAAGCATCACATATTTACGGACGCTTGATTTCCCAATTTCTAAATCGTCTCTACCATGCTTTTTTAAGGTAATAAAGGTTTTTTTACAAATTCCACATCCTTCATGGTAATAGAATCAGGCTTTAAAAAGGTCCGGCCGCCCCAGCTCTTCAAAACAACCCCTAATATATTTTAACCATGGGATACGAGACATGTAATCAAGACTCATAATTTCTCTTAAAATCTGATGGTTGAGAACTAACTCCTTGTTTAACCAACAATTGAGCCAAAACAACAAGGGGCGCATGGCCAAGGTGTCGCATAAAAATGGCAACCCCAGTTCTTCATGTACCACCAGATTTGATGTTCCAGTGGGCACTCCTAGGAGACGTTTTAGAAAGGTGTTCTCCACCACCTGTAGAGCATTGGTTGCTACATAGCCCCAGATTTCACTCCCATAGCCAGCTATAGCAACACTTTTGGCCTGAAATATCTTCAACATTGCGGCAATTGGGCGCTTACCCATCTTCGCTGCAAAGTTGAAGATTGCCGCATTCGCCCTTGTAACCTCCCCTTTTTTCCTCTGGATCAGGGCACCCCAATTCAGACGGTCATCTATTAGAACACCCAGGTAAGAGAATACCGAAGTCGTTGGTACTTTCTCATTACCTACTTTAAAATGGAACGATTTCTTCGGGCGAATCCCAACCTGCATAATATAGGATTTGGAATTATTAATTGCCAAATCACGGGCTTCCATAAAACTCCGAAAGGTGTCTAACAATGTCTGAAGTCCCCTTGCCGTCCTAGCAATGAGGACCGCATCATCCGCATATAGCAGGACGGGCAGACCTCTTTGCCCCACATATGGAAAATCAACTCCTGTTTTTATCAAAAAATTTTCCAGGTCATTGATATATAAATTAAATAAAAAGGGGGCCAAGATACACCCCTGCCGAACCCCCCTCTCTATTTTAAAATCTCTGGATACACGAAGATCCTGTGCGTATCTGATGTTAGCCTTTGTATCCCTGTGCAGATCCTCCAGGAAGTCAACCAAATTTTCCTCCACCCCCATGGCCCGCATTGATTGCCACAGTTTCCCCGATTGACACAATCAAAGGCAGAGGAAAGATCCATGAAGGCCATGTAAATTGTACCTTGGCGGGCAATTGTATACTTTCCCAGGATCAGATATAAATTAAGGCATTGGGCCAAGGTGGAGCGCCCTGGGCGGAACCCATACTGTATATCAGAGATGATCTCATTCTCTGCCGCCCAAGAGGATAATCTTCCCAGTAATACCCCACCCACAACCTTGACCACAGAGTCAAGAAGGGAGATCGGTCTATAACACAAAGTGCTATTACGATCGCCCTTCTTGAATACCGGCACAATGGTTGAGATGCTCCAGGAGTCCGGACAGCCAATCCTGGCCGCCGCGTTAAGGACAGCCATCAATACTGGGGCCCAAAAAGATGGATTAGATTTAAAAGGTCTGGAGGTATACCATCCGGACCTGGGGCCTTATTACACGTTAGCCCTAAGATGGCCTTCTCCACCTCTTTCTGCTCAAACACTATTGGAGCAGTGATATTAACCCTACTTTGGGATTGATGAGGCTCCATGGGGCGTCTAAAAATAGATTTAAAATGAGACACCCATTCATCCTCAGATATATTAGTGCCTACTTCTCCATCCCTAGCCTTTTCAAATAAAGGTCGATTAATAATGCCCCAAAACCTTGCACTGTTCCCCAAAGTGCTTGCCTCCAGTAAGTCCCTCCACATTTCCTCCTTCAGTTCGCCCTTACGGTTAACCAATGCCCGTTTATATTCACGACGACGGGCACATATCAGAGACTGATTTCTCGGGGTAGCTTTTAAAGCATCTTTCAAAAGTTTAGCTGCCTTAGAACACTGTGGATTAAACCATCTAGGGTCAGATAACACCGTCCCATGAGAGGGGCACTTAAAAGTACCCTATCTTTAAAACAATAACATCAAAAGCCCCAAGAACCCCCGGGTGGAAACCAAGTGACACACAAGAAGCTAATTCGGTAGCACACGATACTTGTACCTTGCCAAAAAATGAGTCTGGGGATATCTGTGACCATTTTAGGCGGCGTTTACCATCCACCGGTCTCAGCATGCCTGGAAATGTCACCTAGCTTGTGTTATCAACAGCCTACCTCCAAGGTGGACACAGATGGGATTATGATCGCTGAAAGCGCTATCCATGATGGTAAACCCACGTAAACTAGACTGGAGTCCGGTGGAAATCAAGATGTAATCTATAAATGAACCATCACTACATCCTTTAAAAGAAGGAACGGACTGTGTGCTAAGGGGGTTAACCAGAGACATAGATGATACCAAATCAAATTCATTAAGCAGACCATTCAATGCATCCCCCTGAACGGAATGCTCAAAATGGAATCCCCGCATCCTGGCACATCCCATCTCAGCCATACATCTTATTTTAGGGTCTCCACAAGGATGAATATTAAAATCCCCTGCCACCATAAGATTATGAGCAACAGAATCACAGGACTGTCTTATAAGGCAGCCTAGCTGGGCAATCTTACACTCCCCCAGCACACTTAGTGCATTATAAAAATTAATAATGCCCATACAGTCATTTCCTCTCCCTAGGACAATTACTTGAGAGTCCTTATTAGCAGTAGGAAGTTGCTGAATCCTACAGGTCACAGCCAACGATATGTAGGTCACTAAACCACCCCTCGCTCTACCACAAGGTGACGGGGTTGCAGGGACAAAGAATGCTTTATATCCCTCCAGAAACAGGTTGCAGTTCACAAGCCAAGTCTCCTGGAGACAAATCACGGAGAATTGTCTAATGAACTGCATCCATACGGGATCCTGAAATTTTCCTAACAACCCTGCGATGTTCCAAGACAAGATATTATAAATGTCTGCCCTTTCAATCATCCCCTGTTGTACAATCAATGAAAGCACCTGCTGCTGAGGGCTAATCCTCCCAGACGGCTCCCCGGCGCTGGGCACTATATTTCGCATAGAGATTGATGGGGACCCCTGTTGATGCGATAACTCTCCAACGGGCTCTGTGTTCATGTTCAGTCAATCTTGCTCATCCAACCTTGATAAAGCTGAAAATCTATTAGATAGCGCTAACCGAGTAGTAGGCTGGTGCGCGGTCGATCGAAATTGTACCCCTGGGGCCGCGGATAACCTCCACCCGCAACCTCACGGGGTCCATGAGACCACCCATCACAAAAAATATTGGTGTTTGGGGGCCCTATAGGGTCAACCTCGTAGAAGAAACCCAACGGGAGGACCTGGATACCAGAATCACGATGTGCACGGTCAAAATAAGCATCCCGTAAGATTCTATCCACAAGGGGAGATCCATTGAAGTTCACAACAATACAATCCCCCTCCGGGTTTCCTCCTGTTCCCCAACCAGCCCACGCGGCGCACCATAATAATATTACGTTCCACCATTGGACCTACAGAGGTGTTATTCGACAGCCAATGAGTAACCTTATTTTTGAGTTGACTGAAATCTTCATTGGACCCTGGCGAAAGTGGAGGAACATTTCCCAAAATTATTACGAGGGGTGTTGATTGAGGTGGAAGATTGATAACCACTGAGTTCTTTGTGGCATTTACCTGATGACCCTGTACCCCCTCCATTGATGTTCCTGAAGTTTGAGAAATCAAACCCTGGGGATGAAAGTTAGGAGCCTGTCTTTCGCTTGAGGTATTTGCCAACCCCCAGATCTTTAGGCACTATATTTACACCATGAGGCTGAATTCCACTAGCAGGCCACGGGGCTAATACTAACCCAGGCGTAGATGTAATACCTGGGATTATGTTGTCCTTAGATGAATTAGGGACCATAGGTTGAGTAGATTGGACAGGTAGAACAGACCTGTTCTGTTCTGCTAAAATTTTCTCAATAAGATTTAATTTATCCAAAATGGGACTCAACTTAGCATCCAACATGCAACTCATGGTAGATTTAAAGGCTTCCATCAAGGCCGGGTGAACTGTGTTTACTACCGATGATACAGGTGCCGGGATTTTAGGAGCTAACTTGGTGGATACATTTGGTTTGGTTTTTTGGCTTGACTCCCAATGGACTTCAAATTTCTTTTTATACTCCCACGTGACCTTGGAGCCACCCTTGGTTGTTGTGAGGGGCCAACATTACGATGTATTTCTGGTGACCTATAATTGATAATACTGCCAGACTCTATCGCTTGTGTAGAAACACCCTCCTTGTTATTCTCAATAATTACAGCGGGAGAAAGTGGTCTATGAGGTACCTCACAAGAAATTTCTTGCAGAGGAGATGAAGCTACAATAGTCTCTCGGTTAATACTCAATAGGAGGGGCGTGGGTGTACTCGATATTTCCATAACACCTTGCCTTATGGGATTAATAGAGCCAGCCAATAGGGAGGATAAGCCATTAGAGGGAGATCTAGAGAGACGCCTATTCACCATTTCGATCTCCTTATCAATAACAGAGGTAGCTCTCATTAAAAAGGCATCCATGGTTGTAACATTAGCCCTGGTTACAGCTTTTGTCCCTTCCTGGCTCTCTTGGAGCCTCCGCCTCCCCATATCACAATATCAATGCGTCCCCCAAATTTTAAACAGAAAAAGCAACACAACACCCAATACCCTGGTTAAAATGTAAAGAACAATCTTAACCTAATAAACCATTACAAGCCCCTGCAAAGAAAGGTCCCATTCAAATAATACTTCCCCTATAGTATAGTACTACACCTAAACACTTCTCAAATCGGACCGCCAGAAAGTGCAAATATAAAAAGGCACAATCCCAAGCCAAAGTTTCAGTGGACCCCTGCTACTGCAAACAGGTTACTAAGAGGAAGGGCCCAGCCCAGCCTCCTCCGGACTCTGACGGGCTAAGACGGGCCCGTCTTGGCCCGGTCTTCGCCCGTGCCGAGCCCGCGCGCGTCCCGCGTTGCGTTGCCGGCTCTGTGCCTTGTAGCGTCCTCCAGGGAGCGGGGCTAAAGTGCGCTAGTGCAGGTTAGGGGCCAGGGACAGCGCAAAAGCACCAGGAGTAGTCCGTTGCAGAGCGGATCCCGCCATCGCGGTGCCGGCTCTGTGCCTTGTAGCGTCCTCCAGGGAGCGGGGCTAAAGTGCGCTAGTGCAGGTTAGGGGCCAGGGACAGCGCAAAAGCACCAGGAGTAGTCCGTTGCAGAGCGGATCCCGCCGTCGCGGTGCCGGCTCTGTGCCTTGTAGCGTCCTCCAGGGAGCGGGGCTAAAGTGCGCTAGTGCAGGTTAGGGGCCAGGGACAGCGCAAAAGCACCAGGAGTAGTCCGTTGCAGAGCGGATCCCGCCGTCGCGGTGCCGGCTCTGTGCCTTGTAGCGTCCTCCAGAGAGCGGGGCTAAAGTGCGCTAGTGCAGGTTAGGGGCCAGGGACAGCGCAAAAGCACCAGGAGTAGTCCGTTGCAGAGCGGATCTTTTTTCCTGTCCTTCTTATGCAAACCACTGGAAAAACTGGTTAATCCCTGTTTGCCGTCTGCTTTCTTTTTCACGTTCTTCTGATGCCTTACGCATCCTTAGGACGGTTACGACAAGGTGGTTAGTATTCGCAATTTCGAGATACTTGCTCTATGCTTGGTGGACGAGGTTAAAAATAATAAATTATGTCTCTGGGAAAGCAAATTGAACATGTAAATTACCCGGTCATCGGGCTAGAAGAGGATGACAGGGGTTTTGATCCTAGGAATATTTATAATACAGACACTTGTAATGTGGATTTCCCCCTTTTTAATTATTTGTGAAATTATGACATTTTTGGGTACATTTTAATATTGTTGGAGGTATATGATAATTTGTTTTTAACTTATTTTGCCTATAATGTAATGGACTTTTTTATTTTATTTATTAATTGTGAATTTTCTGATGTAAATGATCATGTTATTGATCGAATAAATAAATATATAACGGCTGCATTTCTCTGGTTTTGTATGAGTAAAATCTGACCCTAACTATAACGTCCCTGTAACCTGGTTTTTTTTGTTGTGAATATATATATGTATGTGTGTGTATATATATATAATGTTTATATATGTGTATAGATAGAGCTATATAGATGTAGGTATATATAAATATATATGTG
This sequence comes from Calotriton arnoldi, assembly GCA_963921515.1. Lineage (NCBI taxonomy): Eukaryota > Metazoa > Chordata > Amphibia > Caudata > Salamandridae > Calotriton > Calotriton arnoldi. Next base: position 543,196 of record CAWUFW010011666.1, on the reverse strand, counting down.
TATAGATAGAGCTATATAGATCTAGGTATATATAAATATATATGTGTATAGATAGAGATATATAGATTGAGATATATATATATATATATATATATATATATATATTGAACTTTCAAATATAAATGCACATTTGTTAATGATATTTTTCAGTGCAACAGCTTAATTCAGCCTGCTTCAATATATTCATGATTTTCAGTATATACCATTTGGGTTTTAATTGTTTTTAAATAATGAATAAGGCTTCAAATTAATAGATATCTTGAGTTCTCACTTACAGTTTTCAAATAATAGTAAAGTTTTCACAGAATGTGAGTGGAAGGATGCAGGGTCTTAACTACTGTTTATTTTGAAATATTCAACAATGTGCAGATGGAATGTATAAACCAGATATTGGAAGCTGGCTCTTTATAGTGGGCCAAAGAGAGGTACACTATGTAAAGAGTCCAGGCAAACCCCAAAGGAAATACAGAGTAACAAATGACACCAAAATTGCTCTCTTTTCTGGTAGTGTGGGCGAGCAGTTAGGCATATCAGAGGGTAGTGCTAAGCATTTATTGCACACACACGATAGCAGTAACTGAGACCACACTCAATAAAGAAATCTGATACCAAATTATAAAGATAACACATACTTTTATATAAATTTAGATACCAAGATCATCAGAATCAGGTAAGCAAATTCCGATTATTGAATTTTTACAGTTTTTAAAAATGGACACAGTGCAATTTCCGAAGTTGTAATGTTATCTTATAAAGGAAAGGCATACACTGCATACAGGTACTTCACAGCGACTTACGAGACCAATCTCCTGGCCTTAAGGTAAGTATGGGAGAAGGCCCAAGGCAGCACCAACAGGTCACATTGGGTGGCATTGTGGTGGCCGGGTACAGAGGTGCTTTTCAGTGTTGGGTGCCCAGTGCTATCCCATGGGGAAAATATGTACTGCATTCTGGCACTTCACAGTGACTTACAGGTGAGTATGGGGAAGGTCCAAGGCCACACCAACAGGTCACCTTGGGAGGCTCTGGGGCATCTGGGTGCAGAGGTGTGTTACGGTGTTGGGTATCCCATTCACTTTAATGGGGAACGGTCCGGTTGTAAAGAGGCTGCAAGTTGGGACTGGGAGACCAGCCAGGCTGAACTAACAAGGGGACTCAGGTCTCACGATGCTCAGGGACATGAGGACACCTTTGGTCCTCTTCTCCTTGGGCCAGGGCAGCCGGGAGCAGAGTTGTTCTGAGGCATCGAGTTTTCATCACTGGAAATACTCGTGGTAGAGGGGGCCTGAACAAAGAGGCTGCAGGCGGCATCGGTGAGTCCACTGTTGGCAAAACCAAGGTGGGCTTTGTCTCTGTAAGGTCAGGGGACCTCACTGGCACCATTGACCCACTTCAACTCGGGCTAGGGGGCATGGGTGCAGTGTGCTTTCTGGTGTCGGGTTTGTAGCAGTCCAGAGTCCTCATAGTTCTTTTTGAGTGCCTGTGGGATGCAGGGAAGCAGCTCTGTTACTCCATGGGAGTTCCGGGTTCTTTGGTGAAGGCAGGCAGTCCTCCCAGGCTTTCAGAGGCACAGCAACTGCAGGATGAGATGACTTTAGCACAAGATGGTGGAACCAGCATACAGGCCAGCAGGGTTGGCGCCAAGTCAGTTGCTTCTCCACAGTCTTTGCTTCTTGCGGATATTTGGGGTCCTTCTTCTTCTTAGGTAGGTAGGAATCTGATTTCCTGGTGCCAAGGGCTCCCATAAATACTAGGTTTAGGGGCATTAGGGGAGTGTAGGGTAGTAGCCAATGGGCTACTTACCCCTGGGGTCACAATGCCCCCTATATGACCACTTCCTGTGGAAAGTGGACATACCCTGTCACAGAGTTCCTAATTCTTCTATCACCAAGATGGCAGGCTTTTAAATTTTGTATCCACATCAGGTAGCCCACCTTAGGGGTTGAACTAGCCTGAGGGTGGAGACCCCTCTCTGACTACTAATTTTCCCATCTGTCCTGTTGACAAATGGGCCCTGGTCGAGGGGTTAGCATCCCCTCACATCTGAGAGAAGCCAGATTCACATACCAAAGGCGGTGGGCTCTTTGAAACTCCCTGCCTTGGAATGCTAATTTACCAGTCTTCCTGGGGGAGGTGTAAAACACCTCCCTCCAGAGCAGGCATTGTTTCTGACCTCCGGAGAGCTTTGACTCTCACCCATGGGGGTCAGTGGTGGCAGGCTGGACTGGACCAGTCAGCCAGCACACTAGAGGGCTGGTAGGTTTCAGGGGTATCTCTAAGGTACCCTCTGGGTGCATGTATTAATAAATCTATCAGTGGATTCAGTGAAGTTTCATTAATACGAGATGTTTGCTACCAAACTCCATAGGTTTCAGTGAAGCCCTTATGTAGCCGGGGAACTCGTTTTGACCAGTGCCTAGTACATACTTTAAGATGGCTTCCTTGCTCACTGTAATGTCTAGTAATAGAACTAGACATCACAGGGGCACTTCTGCTCATGCAGATATATCCTCACATAAAATATAATGCACCCTGCCTTAGGGCTCAAAGGCCTGCTGCATGGGTAACTTACATATATTAGATGCCATGACTTTGGCATGGCACACAGGAGTGTGTCATGTCATATTTTCACTCATGGTTTGCACAGTGTCACACAGCCTACAATGGCAGTCTGTGTGGAATTTGTGTATGGGTCCCTTAGGGTGGCATAAGATATGCTGCAGCCATTTGGGACCCACTTTAGCACTCATGTCCTAGGTACCTGAGGTACCATTTACAGAGGACATACAGGGGTGCTAAAGTCCTTAGCCAATTGTATCACAATTAGACAACACCTTGTTTTGTGGAAGGGGCACTGCCACTGAGTTCTGGTTAGCAGGCCTCAGTGCACTGTCAGAGTCGAAAATCAGTATCAAGTAGCTAAAAAAGGGGGCAAAAAGTGTGGGGATAACTGCAACAAAAGCCCAGTTTCCTGAACTAGAATGGAGCATTTTGAGATAGAGAGTAACTTTGTACCATGGATTCAAGACTGAGGGTCATACAGAGCGGTAATACCCTTTCCATGCTGAAGGCGACGAGGAAGGTACATCCAGCCTTCTCCTAGCTTTTCTGCTTATTTGCAGATACTGACGAGAAGAGCAGAGGCTGTTTCTTTGCTGAACATTGGTTCTATTGTTCACAAAGGTATGCAGATGTGAACCATCTATGAAACTTGGGGGCATATTAGCAAGAACGGCATTAAAATTATCGCCGCTTTAGCGGCAGGAAACTGCCGCTAAAGCGGCGATAATGGGCTTGATAATATGCCCTTGAGAATTCCAATAGAAGCCCAGGATCACAGCAGAACATGGGCTTCTATTGGTATTCTCAAGGGCATATTATCAAGCCCATTATCGCCGCTTTAGCAGCAGTTTCCTGCCGCTAAAGCGGTGATAATTTTAACGCTGTTCTTGCTAATATGCCCCTTGAAGTTTTGGTGCTATGTTTAGCTTAGCCGAAAGATGGGTGGGGTTGAGGATATTGATATTAAGAAGCTTTATGATACAATCACTATGTTAAAAAACTTTCTACTATTCTGCCTCCTGACTAGTAGCATTGCCACTATTTTGTTTACTTTCTTAATAGTTACTATTCATATTGTGTGTACTAGGATAAGATTTTGATTTTAATAAATCTTGAAAATATATTCCTGGTTTCCAGTTGTTTTTGAGTGTTCATGATGAAGGAGAGTTTGGGTTCCACTAACTATTCCAGTGAAGTCTCACAGGACTGATTGTTACCTAGAAATCATCTCAATCAAGTAATGCACAGCGGGTTGCATGGTAGTTGCATTCTACTGGACTTTTCATCTCAGGTTGCCATATTCACTAAGTACGTAGCATCAGAGACTCTAGAAAATCCATTTCAGGGATGTGATCTGGGACAAAATCCAATAAACATATCAATGGCCCTGCAGGGACACCATATATTATTATATAGCTTCTCCTGAATTTAAGTAATGCTCCATATAACAAAGCAGGTAGTTTGTCTGTGGGAATATTATTGTGATGATGATGATGGCGATGGTGATGAAAATGATGATGATGACGATGTGGATTGCACTGATTGAATTGCTAAATCTCACTGTTTTCCTTCTTATTTTTTACTGCCTCCTGGAGCACAAGATGAGACCACGGCTGAGATAAAGTCTGTAAATTAACTGACAAGGGAGTCCAGGGACCTCTCTACTAAGTGATACTGCTTGTGCAGCTGACCAAAAAGAATTAAAGAAGATGGCCTTAATTAAATAGGCTCTTGCCAATAAAGCCCTCATCCTGCTGAACCCTCTTCTGGGCAGGAAGACATTTGGAGGAGATCACCCACCCCTGGATGATCAAGGGCACCACCAAACCCAAGGCAGATGTCACTCAGTGCTGTAGTGACTGCAGTCATGTCTGAGACTAGTGAGTCAGAAATTAGTTTGCTGCACAACAGGATCTTGTGGCTGATCTTCTATTGGACACATTATCTTCACCATTTCCTTTGGGGAAAGAAAGACCATTTACTCATTTTCTCCAAACCCCTGATGGTGATATGGAGAGGACCCCTGAGTTTTGTCATGGTAGCCAAGAAGAAAAGAATGTTCTAGAAAGCGTAATTAAAGTGCAGAAGATGAACCACTGACTGTTCATGACTAAAGTGGCACAGAGGAAGTTCAGATCGCTTGCACTTAACCTGCTTCAAATGAAGGAAGTGACCCGATTAGGGCCACCAGGGTCACTCGCGACCACCTCTCAGCCTTCCATACAAATAAAGAGTCAGTCAGACAGTAGAGAATACAAACCAAGTATATGTTTATTCAGATACACTCGAGCGGAGCCCCGTCTGCCCAGTCGCTTAGGGGTGCTGCAGAGAGGACTGACATCAGCAAACATAGAGAAACATTATGTACATTTCAGAACCAAGGAAGACCTGCCCATAATGGAATTTTACTAGCCGGTGCAGCTGAAACAAAGACGTACAGTAGGATGAGCTTTGACTCTGAGGCCAGGCACACATTATCTCTATGCCAAGGTCGTTCTGTTCGTGCCTATCGCTAGACTAGTGGGAGAAGTCCTCTATCTAGTGGGAAAGGTATGCGCTAATAAGAACAGTGTATTCATTAGCAGAGCAGGGCCTAACCTTGGAGAAATGAAACTTTCCACAGCCTGCTTCTCAAGGAGGGAATACGCAGTTATTGGCATGATTCAAAATGGCGGCTAAACATAAAATGGTGCGGCGAATGCTAACTTACATGGAACAATGCATGAATAAGATAGCACAAACATATTCATTTCATCACAAACCCTGTAGAAGCACCAACACCACCTACTTCTCTTGTTTCAAAAACCCAAATCCTTGCACTAAACACCATTCCTGCCACAGTCGCAGCCTGCCCTAGGGAAAGGCAAGCACAACCATCTCACTCCACCACAACAACGTCTGGCTTTGACTCAATAAGGAGGCGTTCCTCACCAGTTTAGGACTTCTTTACTCTTAGGGCATATGAGGACCACATTGCAGACTCCACAATTTGCTGCTAACCAGTGAATCAGGGGAAGCCAGGTAGAGATTATGGTACCAGGGTCAGCTGGCCCATTTGAAAAGCCAACAATTGTGTGGGAACAGCACCTCAAAAGGATAGCTGCTGCTCAGAGAGAAGAGCTTGAAATTAAACAGATCAAAAGAGGTTCTGATGATGAAGAGGATGATGTCATCATGCAAATCACCCTGTCACTCTTAGTGTGCAGTCATTACCTGCTGCAACCTTAGCTTGGCACAAGGAAAAGAGGGATACCCACCACCATATCCGAGCAGCCTACCTCCTCTGAGAATGCTTTGAATTCTATGTTCAACAAGGAGTTGCCATACCACTGAACCAATAAGCTGATCCATTAGGATAATGAGAAACGGGCTAAACTATTAGCCCTTGACCTCCTTCCTTTTTCATTGGAGGAAGAAGAGGGGTTTCTGTGACTTGTGGGCACCCTGTGTCAGAAATGGAATATTCCAGGAAAACTAATTTTTTCAACTGAATCAGAAACATCTTTATTCGAATAGTCAAATATCCATAAAAGTAAAAACATTTAAATCATATAGACAAGTATAATACAAGGTAAAACCCCTCCATCTGATAAAATGGTAAAACTTAAGTTAAAAACAGACTATAATCACTATAATTTCAGCAGGTCCATTTTAATCAGGAAGCATTGTGCATCGTGTCCGAACAGCCGTTCTAAGGAATGAACCTACATGTACACATGTCTGCAGATCCGGCATTTGCACTGAAAAAACGAAAAGCCTCCCTAAAGTTCCTACTATTGTGCTTTTTAATAAGCAGGAATCAAGTAGGAAATGCTTTGTATATTTTGAATAAAATTTTCAAAAAGTGCAAAGTGCTGCATGGTCTGACCAGAGCTCCTGTCACAAGGGAAAGGGCACACATCAAATTATGGTTGGTAGCCCAATGAGAAACATAAAAGATATTTTAACGTGCCAGCCCTAAATCGAAACGGCAAACTTCGTCCCCAGCATCCCCTTTCTAAATAGAGACATTTAGTCGGAGGGCTGACTGCAACCATACTCAAATATGCTGCCACGGTTGACTTCCACCATTCTCGTTCAGTCCCGTGGCACGCTCAAAGTTAAGCAGGGATTGTTGTACAAATTATTTGTCTACCACTGCAATAATTTCAAAGTCTGTATAAATATGGGACAGACCATTCTTACAAAGACCAGACTGCACTCCAGCTAACAATGGGATTTGGTGTCCCCTTTCACACTCAAGGCAATCCTTAATTATATCCCTGGCTAGAGTGGCCTCTGGGTTCTTCCATACTGCTAACCACAGTAGGGGTGGACGTGTTCTAATATAAACTGAAACATGTTATTGAGCCAGTTCTTCATGACAGATCACAATTGAAGAAGATATAGAGGCCAACAGCACCCTTCTAGAGAACCTGTTTTCTTTGGTTTGGATAGGTTCACAGTTAGAAGAAAACCATATCCCGGCCCCATATGTTGCAACAGGAATGCATTGGGTTTTATAGATGTGCAACAGGGGTCCAAAGGTGTCCTCCCCCAGGCATCTGGGGTAGATTACATGGTGAACCAACCACCCTTGACAGCTTAGACCTACTCTGAGAACATGGGGCATCCAGGATCGAAAAAGGTAACCCCTAGATAAGAAAAAGTGCTGGTGCATCTTAGGCTATTTGTGCCAACAGTGAGGGTCGCTAACTGCTTGCTCGTTGTGCTGCATGCCATAACATAGGATTTAGATAAGTTGGTTTGCAGGTCCAGACTACCCATAAAATCCACAAAGGCATTCACTAACAATCGCAGAGTTTTGAGGTATATGACATCAGCACGGCATCATCTGCATAAAGAAGGAAAGGGAGCGGTAAACCTTTGATTTTCGATACATCTGGGGTGGAAGTAATTAAAAAGGGATGAATCTTATTAATATATAAAATAAATAAAAGAGGGTCCAGAACACACCCTTATCTCGTCCCCTGAATTATTTATATCTTTGGACACCTTTCCGTCCATACTAATTCTGACTCTGGCCTTCATATCTCTGTGCAAATATGCTAAAAAGTGCACCAGTGCTTTTTACATCCCATAAGAAAGAAGGATTTCCCGTGATTTAGAGCGGTTAACACAGTCGAACGCTGAAGTCAAGGTCCATAAATGCCAAGTACAAGGAGGACCCTTCGCAGCAGTATATTTACCCATTACTAGTGACAGATTTAGGCATTGCTCAAGTGTTCCCACCTGACTTCTAAAACCATATTGGCAAAGATATAAGACAGAAAAATCCTGTGTCCTCTCTTTAACTTTGTTATATAGCACCCTCCTTAGAATCTTGACAGATGTCTATTAGGGAAGTCAGTCTGTAGTTTCCTGGGAGAGATCAATGTCTCTTGAAAATTGGTTCTATGATGGAGGTTTTCCAAGAGTCAGGTACTGGGGAGGTAGCAAGACTGGTAAAAACATATGCTAAAAGAGGTGCCCAAAATGTTAGGCCTGGGCAGAGGTCGTGGAGTGTCACTCTGTGGAATTCCACTGAGTTAACGAAAAACTCCATGAGATTCTGTGGAGTTCTGTGAGCAGGTAGAGTACTCTAAACTTCTAGAGCTCACGGCCTGTTACGTGCTTTTATATGTTGTAGGAAAGTAGGATCTGCTTCTATGGTTACCCCCACTTTTTGACTGGTGCTAAGCTATCATTGACTAGTCTGACTGAGATCCTGCTAATCAGAGCCCCAGTCTATCTGCTTTTTCCCTTAAATTGTTGTGGTTAGTACTTAGGTACATCCCAGATTGCATACTGGGGCACCCTTATCCGTCCCTAGTATATGGTACTGAGGTACCCTGGGCATAGGTACCCCAGAGGTCCATCATGGGCTGAATCATGCATTATGCCACCCATAGGAGACCATTCAAAATGGAACTACAGGCCTACCATTGCAGCCTGTGTAAGATGGTGCTAGCACCACTTACTAAAGATATAGGTTTCCTATATCTAGGGTCACTGCACTTAAAACCTATAAGTCACCCCTATATAGCAGGCCTTTGCAATACTGAAGGCAGGGTGCTTGGTTCTAAGTGAGAGGGTGCCCATGCATTAGCAGGACACCCCTACAGCCTATGGAGTCCATTCTCCCGGGTTGTCAGTGAAGCATCCTTATACCATATAGAAGGGCACCGCGTAATTACGCGATGACCATCTCAAAACTGGCTGCAATGAATCCTATCATGTTTGGTATCACACATGTTGGAATCATACCCCCACACCGTAAACGGTATGACTCCAAGCACTAGAAGAGCCCTCCTTTAGGCTCTCAGTGTTCCCGGTACCAGCCTTCTTGACCCAGACAGCACAAAATGGTTGCTGCCGACCAGAGACACGATTCTGCCCTCCTGCTGCTGAGCCAAGCTCGAGCAGGCGAAGGCATAACAATAGGCATCCTGTCACAGGGAGGTGTGACCACCTCCCAGATAGGATTTAGTGTATTGGGGAAGGGTGGGTGCGCTTGCCAGCGCCACTCAGTCTGCCTGAGGGGCACATTTGGTGTCCTCGTGCATAGTCCAGTTCAAACCAGTTCTGGGAGCCATTGGCTCCAGCTCTGGAGTGAAACTGGACAAGGGACATGGGAGTAACCTCCCCCGTATCCAGACCCTCCCCTGGGAGGGTCCCCTGAATCGTCCCAACCCTTTCCTTAGGGTACTTAAGGGCTTACCTGGGTGTAGGTCCCTAGATTTGTCGTGAGACAAGAGTCGGATTAGACACCACTTCTTCTTCTACCGTCTGGGCACTCTGGACTTCGTTGGACTTTGTTTGGGCTCGACTTCTTCTCCCTTCCAGGCTGCTGCATTGTCTGCACCTGTGCACCATACAGGAACCTTCCAAGGTCTGTGGGCATCAAAGACACCTGAAGGAATCTCCCTTGGAGTGAAGGAGTCACTCCCCTGCATTTGCAGGCACTGCAACTAAGTCGACTGGTCTGCTGATCCTGAGCTCCTCCGGACTCCGTAAGGTTCTGCAACACAGGTGGTGGTTTTCCACAGCTCCCGAGGCATGCCCTGCCCTCTCACCATGTTTGAGGCCAGTATCCCTCATGGGAGTTGCAATAACCGAACCCCTCTGCATTGCGTCAACTTGCAATTGCAAAGGCTTGTTGGCTTCCTTCCAAGAATATCTTCAGGCTTCAAGTAGCCCCAACCTCAAGCACCTCCAGTGACCAAAGTCTTTGTTCACATTGCATTGTGTGCACCGCGGCCTGAATTTTTTGATGAGCTGCTTAAGGTGCTCTCGCGACTTCAGTGCCTCCAGCATGAGGGCCCATTTGAGGGTCACCTTTGTTTTTTTTAAGCTCCCCTGCTTGCTCGGGGTCTGCCCTGACAACCCTGCTTGTGGTGAGTCCCCTGGACCTTGCTGGTCCCGACTTTGCTCCTTTTTCAATCCCTGCATTGGTTACATTTGCCAAGGCTTGTTGGTGATCCTGCCGTCACCGACCCCTCAGCACTCAACATCCTTCGTGGGACAGATTTTGCATGGCTCCTGGTCTTCCTCAGCATCGCCTGGTCCTCACAGCTGCAGAGTCAAGGTACTCGTCACCTCTCCTGCAACACCCGACATCAGAGGGCATTCGTCTTCCAAGTCTCTGGTCACTCCTGAATGACCTAGACTCTGTCCTCTCTGCTTGCAGGTACCTCTCAACCAGAATCCACCTCCAGATTCCACCGGATCATTTCTCCTTCATCAGCAGCGACACTTTCCTGAAGTCCTCCATTGGGTTCGACTGCAGTTTCCGACACCACTTCATGCCTATGCACACGGCTTCCCTGGTGTAGGTAATGTGGATACTAGGGTATCCACTGGTGGGGTGGCTCTCCAACCTTATGTCTTCCACAGAGTTTCTTCAGTGTCCACTGGGAAGGGTCCTTAATCTTTAAAAATCCAACTGTGACTTACCCGTAGAGTTGTACGGAGCACACGGTCATGTTCTCACACTGCACGCGCTCTCCGTTGGGTTCCTAGTCACTCGCCTTGGGTGGTTTCTTGGGTCCCCAGCACTTCTACATCCTCTCGAGATTGTCTTGACCCGAGTCGTAGTTCTTATACCACTTTCTTAGTATACGGTTTGGCCCCACCCTGGGGTCCACTGTGTATTTTGTGCTATTTACTGTATTTCTATGCAAAGTATTGTGTGCATTGTGTTTATCTCCATGTAGGAGATATCTAAACTTATTAGAGAGTATTATATAATAAATACTTTTTTTTTTTAAATACCTGGTGTGGTTCTTTTTCACTTACTCTATACTATAAGATTGCATTCTGGTGAAACAAGCTGCTTTACACTCCTGGACTAAGCCTGAAGGCTGCTCTTCACAGCTACCACTTAGAGAGTTTTTTAAGGTTGTCTAAGACCTCTTAAATCACCATAAGGGTTGTCTGGACTGGTGCAAGCTGCCCATTTACATTAGTGGACATCATATACCAGGCCAGCTTCTCACACATGTGGCTTTAGAAGTTCTTTTATGTTTTGTATACTAGGGTTCAGAATGGCTGTCTGTCATATGCACTGTCACTTAGAAAAGATAGTATATCTTTTTAACATTCTATGGCAACAAACCACTGGAGGAAACACTGCTCTTGCCGTGGAATAGGAACACTAACTATACACCCACATACGTTCACATTCTCAACTTGTGGGCATGCCTGCCATCTAGTGGTGCTACAGAACACTAATTATAGGGCTACTTAACACAGAGCTTTAGTATAGTACATGAAGGAAGCCTACAGAGACAACTCGGGCGCCCTTCATTCAGAAGCTGTACAAAGCCAGGCTTGGATGGGGTGGTCATTGCTTACCAGAATGTCATGCAGAAGGAAAGCACAACTTTTTAAAGTTTAAGCTGTTTTGTTTAAAGTCACAGCTTCCAAATCACCAGTCGCTAGTTGAGCGCATCGGACAGAAGAATGGATTTCTCGGAGTGAAATAATAAGTGATGGGCAAATCCTACGTTTTAAGCATTGTTGTTGCTCCTCCTCTGGTTGGAATGTAAGTCAGTTCAAGACCAAGTGCATGCAGACTGAAGAGGATGTAAATGAATGAAGCTGCAGGCATTGTCATCACACACTGGTGCAATCAGCCTAGAGATGAACTTCACGCATGCACACTGACATGCAGACTTTCATGTATTGATAGCAGGGTACCTGCTGCCAGCTCCTCGGCCGGGGCTGATGTCCTTACATTGCTTGGGATCCATGTGCTGCTTGCTGCTAAAGCTCTTCTCATACTGACCTCCCCGACCTCCTCCACCCTTAGTGCTGATAGGAGCGCTTCCTATATAAGCAATCTACAGCTTGCCATAGGCTGCAACGGCTGAGCAGTGCTGTACGTCATTTTCCTGACCTCACAGTCTACATTCTGCTTCGCTGCTCTGGAAATGGTGGCTTAGCTGTTAGTGGTCCTGCGCCACAGCACTAGGTAGCCAAGTGACCACATATACAACAGTCATAGGTGATTTGTAGGAGTGGTTGCTGCTGTCAGGGCCGAACTGGCCGTAGTGGGCATCTGGCAATTTCCCGGGAGGCTGGAAGAGCGGGGGCCAAATTTGCGGCAGTGGGGGCTGTTTTTGTTACTGGGGGCCAGTTTTGCAGCAGTGCTGCTATATCGGCCCCAAGTAACAAAAGCCACAGGGGAGCTGGTCCGTCAAAATTACCTGGACTACCTTGGGTTCCCAGTCCGGCCCTGGCCACCACCTCGATAAACTCTGCTCCGCAGCAGTCGGTGCAGTTTTTGTGGAACTCTGTGCTCCAAGTAGAGCGCGGAGTAGCAAAGCTATGCGTACACTGCTGGTGGAGTGGAGTTTACTCCCCACTCCTATAAAATTCTATATTACTCTTTATGAAGTCAATTGGTACCCCATCCAGACCAAGGGCCTTCCCACCAATGCTCAGACTAATAGCATCCTCAACTTCGGATACAGTTACTTAGATGTCTAAACGCTTATTAGTTGCCATAATGGGGTCAGTATCAGCTGATTTAGAGGCATACATTTTTGAGAAATGTGCCTCCCATGACTCACTAGGGATATGACAACTGATTGGCCTCACAGATTCATTCTGCTCATTTCTGTCACAGCGGGCCAGAAGGCTTTACTATTCTTTCTGTCTGCTGCTGCTACAAGGGAGTCCCATTTCTGTAGTGTCACTCCCCTCCGGTGCTTGCGGGTAACTAATTTATAATGTTTTCACCAGCTAGCCACTACAGAGGGAACCTGAGGATTTGTCACGAGTGTCTGAAGCAGTTGTCGATTTGCCTCTGAGCATTTGTGGTTGAGCCACCTGGGGATAAAAAGCGCAGGGCAGGACATTTTCATTAAAGCTTTCCTAATGTTTGTACACAAATCAATAAAAACACCCACCACTTGCTGATCAGTGCCTACGTCCACCATACAGGCCTCTGAGAGTCCTAGATTCTCCTCAATCACTTGGAGAAAGAATTGGGGTGGCTCGCTTAGTGTCCACACCAGTCTAAGGTTATCTGTCGACGGATGCAGATTAATCACCCCAATATTTACTCTATACTGGGGCTTGGGTGACATCAAAAAAGCAACTTCTATGGGATTGCGGTCACCAAAATTTGTGAGAACCATTTTTCCATACACAAGATACTCTATTAGAGGAGGTGAGATAAAAAAGTAATAAATAATGGTGGAACAGCTTCTGCCTCTAAAGGTTGGCACAAAGACACTATTTGCACTTGCCACATCCATTACATTCCTCAAGTCACAGGAGGCTAGATATCTCTGCAACTCTAACCCTTTAGGGTCAGGACTCTCTGAGATGTTTGCTTGCAAGCTAGTTGGAGCACTCATGACAGCATAAGGTGGACCAAGCTGCAAAAACCATCTCTATCTACTTGAATGGGAAACAAGTCTCAAAGAGGCCTATCTCTGTAGAATTGAAATAGGCGAATTATTTAGAAAACTGTAAACTAGTGGCTCGAGTGCAAATCTTAACTGATTATAATATGTGGGCATGGTGGGCATAGGTAAACATTTTATTTGGGTAATCAATCTTTCAGGGTGCTTACAGCTAGTTGTCTGGTACTAGACTGACCCTAGGTAATAGTAGTATATCAGTTTAAGATTCTGTAGTATTCTCATGTTATGCTGTAATGTTCCCTTTCACCTTGTCCCTAGCTTCTCAGCCAATGTGAGTGTACACAGAACACCCATTTCCACGTAATTTGTCTCTTCACATCTTTGCTGTTAACCCTCTCGCTGTTTGGGTTATGGGGTGTTTTTCCCCATTTACGTATGTTGGACACGACACTTCTTTGCTTTTTGGGTGTGTTTTGGGTGTCAGTCCCTCCATCTCGTTTTGTGTCATGTTGTGTGTAAGTCGCCCAGCGCCTCACCTTGCTGTGTCCAGTGTGTAAGCCGCCCTGCGCCTCACCTTGTCATGTTGTGTATAAGTCGCCCAGCACCTCACCTTGCTGTGTTCAGTGTGTAAGCCGCCCCGTGCCTCACCTTGTCATGTTGTGTGTAAGCCGCCCCACGCCTCACCTTGTCATGTTGTGTGTAAGTCGCCCTGCGCCTCACGTTCTCATGTTGTGTGTAAGTCGCCCCGCGCCTCACCCTGTACTTTTACGTCGTCATGTTGTGTGTAAGTCACCCTGTGCTTCACGTCGATGTAATGTGTGCGTCTGTTACACTGTGCTGCACCTGTGTTGTTTTCTCGTGCTGCACTTGTTCTTGGGTGCCTTAGCATGGTCCCTTACATGAGGGGTGGCGTTTTGGCCACAGTCTCCTTAGTTGAGGAGTACTTCTTTGGGTGTAGTCCACCCACAGCGTTTTAGTCTTGGGGTACATTTCCCCCTTTACTTTCAAATTGGTTGTTGCTCACTTGGTATCCGTGAGCTGTTCTTACACTACTTACCTTTTCACTTTTTGTTCACTTTTAAAGGAGGAGGATGGTGTTAGTATGTGTTTCTATCCTTTCATCCTTCTTTCCTCCTTTGTTGTCTGTTTTCCCTCTCGTGATGTGGTTTTACCATTCATCCCAGGGTTTATGGACTGTTTTCATCATTTGTACATTGCTGTGTACAGTTGTACTTGGTTGGCACATAATAGGACTCCTCCAACTCAAAGATGGCGGCACGCACAGGAGACGCACGCCGGGTGGCTACAGGCACGCTCCTGCTCCAAGGCGTTCAACAGCAGCATTAAAGATTGCCTAGCAACGGAAATTTCATGAAGAATTCTACAGCTGCTCCGCGCGACCCCATCGACGAGGTAAGGTGCGCGAGCTGCAATTGAAATTCAAACTGCAGCGTAACAGTTTTTTTTTAGCCTCACTGTGGGGAAAACAATATAGTCGTTTAAACAAATTTAAAACTGTATATTTCTCACCTTCATGGTCCCCTCTTGCGGAAGGCAAGGCGACCAAGCCATAAAAGTAACGTTCAGCCAACTCACGATAGAGATGTCATCAATCAATGTAAACAGGCACAAGTAAATTAAATTAGTACAAGTTGAGCTTCACAAGTCCTGCGCTGACACGAAGGCACGATGAGCAGGAAACATCTTCCAAAACCCACGCATAGATGAGACTGTAGTTTGTTGAAGTTGAGCTTGAACTTAAACAGCATGTCGTCAAGGAAAAACACTGCATTCCACACTGTATGCACAAACCTAGGCAGCCACTGTTAACTTTACATCTTGAAACACTGTAGACGCTTCTTGTAGTGTGAGATCTGCAGCAAGATGTAGACTGCCTTGGTAACACATTTCCAGGTGATGAAACTTCGTGTATCAGAGCACAGCACGCCTGGGCTGGGGCTGTCTGGTGTGATTGACACTGGTGGGGCTGCAAGGCGTGCTTGACCAGATTCTTTATCTTGATTTTCTTGTTACTTGTTTCAAATTCCTTACTTCTTAGACCCATCAGCTTTAGCTTAACTCCTCTTAGTTGGCACGTTGAGCGAGAATAAATCCCATCAAGATCGTCGCCAAAATGTAGTGGGCTGACCCCACGTGTTCAGGTGACATAGTAGACGTAGCCGAGTTGAGTTTGATGTAGTTTATTAAGTCCATAAGTAGAAGTTACAGCAAGCCCCACCAGGAGCAGCCTGCTAGCTGCTCAGCCCATCTTCCAACTGACAACACTCACACACCAGGCTTCTCTCTCTAACTACTTGCTTACCTAGTTTAGTTTGGATTTTTCCATTTTCGTTCCACCAGCCTTCTCTTTTGGAAGGAACCTCTATGGCACTACTGCTTTGGGATTCAGTACTGCTCCCTAGGCAAAAAGAATGCAGTTGCAGCATTTGTATACATTATTATATTTCTTTACTTTTATTATAAATATTTTTCAACTGCATGCATCCTCCTTATTTTGCAGACCTGGGAGTCTGTGGGCTGCTAAAGACTGTTTGAAAGGGTTTCCTTAACTGTCATCTTCCTTCTGTGACAGATGAGCTGTGTTCATGCAGTTGCTGAATCATATTGTGTCTGTCTCTCGCAACATTTCTCTGATTTCCCCTGCCCACCCATTGAATAAAAACCTTGCCTTCTTCCCCCGGTTGTGAGATATTTTGTGCAATAGTCTATTTCCACAATAAACACACCTAGGGGGATATTCACAAGAACGTGCGCTAAACATCTCCAAAAAATGTTAATGCAACTTTACACATCACGGCCTATCACGGGAAAATAACCTGGTGTTAACGTGGAATTCACAACATGGCAGTACCATGCGATAGTCTGCCGAAAACGCGGCCAATGTCCGCGATACAACCACCTCGACGGAGATAAAAACACAAACCTCAACACCAAAAAACGCGCGATGAGCCATTCGCGATGAGGAAAGCAGCGATAAGCAGCGCCAGGCCCGCGACACACACACGGCAGGCGGGAATAAGCACAACAAAGGCCTGAAAAAGAAAGACAAAGCAAACAGAAAACAACAGCGAAGCACAATGGAGGCAACCAGAGCCAGTACACAACCCCACAAACCCCATTGGCAACAAAACATTGTACATGGCAGGCCACCGTGGACAAGGTGAATGCAGCCTGAGAGCGGAGGAGGACAATGGAAGAAAACCAGAACAGCTGGAATAATGCGAAACGCACAAACAAGCAGAAACACGCCAACAACCACAAGGCAGCAATGCACACCAGAGGTGGGAGTCCAGCGCCACACCAGGAGCTGGATGACATGGAGGAAATGGTGTCCACCACATCAGTCTGGAGATGGTGGCAGGAGTCGGGGACCGGAAACTGCTCAAAATCAACAGACACAACAGCAGCAGGGAGAGGAACGACCAGGGAGTGGGGGGACGGGAGGAGATGGGCACAATGGCACACATGCACAATTAAGCACAGCACAACTGCAGACAAACCATGCCCAAGAGTAACAACACCAACCAAGAGCACAAGTCACACAACCCGGCAATATCACACTACGGAACAAGCACAGAATTGAAAACCACACTGCCTGAAAGGGAGAAGGGTGAGCCAAATCAGAGCTGAAGGGACATCTCACACACAATGCAGCACACACACATAGGAAGCAGAGCACCCCAACATCGAACACAATGTGGTACGAACAGCAACATTTGCACAACCAAACACAGGACACAAGTGCACCCGCTTGTGGCCGGGAAATGGCCGTACGCATCTGGCAAAGCCCGAAACAGGGACATGATAATGCACAAGCACCAACCCACAGCCCTGATGGGGTAGCAATGCACGTATGGCAGGGATCCAGATAGGCCGTGACACACACATTGGCCTACAAATCAAGACTCATCACAGTTGGAGACAAGTGAAAGTGCGGAAACTTTATCAACAAGTGCGTGTCAGTACGGCCAAGAGAAGTGCCACGACATGCAGAACAATGCAGCAGCATGTCTGAATGAGGAATGTTGGAAAACGCCCATGTCCACCCCGGGGGAGTCCATCACCAACACAAGTCAGTGCCAACCCGCGTTGGTTGTCCGAGCATGGATCAGGAGTCCAGGCCAATGCAGCCATGTCCACTTTCGTCTTGGAACATGTGACCAGATCCTCAACATGCAACCAGGGGTCGGGACACGTGCAATGTGTCACATCCAGTTGTGGCTGCAGGTACTGTGTCACTCGTCCATGAACGCGAGTGCAGCAGCGTAGGCCAACATTTCCAATGAGAGATCGTTGTCCTCCACATCTAACATGTCGGCGACGTAATCCATCAGCTGTCCCGGACAGATGTGCTGACTCCAACCCCTGACCCCAATTTGCACCAAAGCCCAATCGGGCAGCGGCTCAATGTGGTCACTGCACACGACGACTCGTGCAATCTCCCAGGTCCAGTTGCCAGCATGCATGCCAAACATCCAGGCATGCCATAAACGGGCATCACGGTGACACTCCTGGTCATGAGCCAACAGGGGGCACACACACACGTCGAAATCCAGGTCAGCTACCGTCACGTTGGAGAGGCAGACATCCATGGTCCACTCGAATATGCACGAGCGACAATGCAACACAGGCTGCACGCAGGTGACGTTCGCAAGGCGGAAGCCCAGCCGGTAACTGATCAGCAGCACTGCCCCCAGTACATGCAGCAGACGTGCACGGTACAGGTCCACGTGACTGGAGATGAGCATGTGTCCGGGATGGTCTGCCATTGCGTCAGTGGCTCTGCTTGAAGCGGCACTGGCTTGCCCTGCGCCAGTCCTGTGGATGAAGTGGCACAGCTCGGAGCAATGAGCAGTGTCTGTGTGCAATGGCTGCAGACCTGGGGTGGGGTGGGAGTATGTGTGAAGGCCATATCACGCACGCTAACTACGACCAAGGACTCCTGCGTGTGGGATGCGTACACGTTGGTCTCACGTCGGGCAGTGTGTAGTGTGGGAGTCGCAAGCAAATGCTATCGTATCTGTCAGGGGGTGCTGGCCACATACAAGTTCCATCTCGGAGCTGCAGATGTGCTACCGCCTGATAGTTTAGACAAAGGACCTTTCATCCCTACAGTAACTTCACCATCTGCATGCATACAGGAGATGTACAGAGGCCTGTTGTGGGTGTGGTGGGATGTCTGCGACCCAGGGAATCATGGATGATATGCCCAGCACGTGGCACATGAGAGGCCTCACTGTGTGTTACGTTGCCTCACAGCTGCTCCTCCCTCCGATGAGCCCCCACACTTGTGTGCGCTGCGCTGTTGTACCACGTGCACTCCTACGGCACACCATTGTAATGCCTGTCCGCGCATGTCCAGCAGCATGCCAACAACACCGTGAAGCTGGCCTTTGAGGGTGTGTGGCCACGTGATATAGGCCAATGGTCCGGACAGGGCGGACACAGGTGTACAGTCCATGGCTGGCTGTGATCGCGCTGCGATAGAGGCTAGGCAACTGACTTATGCATTTGCAGGACTGATACACATAACACTTGGCATGCATGTGCCAAGACCCGAGCGGTTCTGCTCGGGGTCTTGGCCCTGAGCAGGGGCCCCGTACGTGTGTTCCCGCCCTCCTGGTGCATGCAACATTGCAACATCGACTACTGTGGCCCTGGTGGCGACAATACCCCAACACAGAGACACACTTACCGCACTTCCTGCTCAAGGCCAGACCGGAGCCACTTCCTGATCCCCCTGCTGAATCAGCACACCCCTGCGCTGACCTGACGTACGCCGGACCAGCACACGCCACATGTGCATGCAGGGGGGTGGGGCAAAGCTACATGTCCAAGGTCTCAGCCACTGCTGAGGTGACATGCTACCGTCCACTGAAGACAGCACACTGTGATGTTGCAATGCTCGGGCACATCATGCTGACATAATGACCACACGGACACACTTGCTTAGATGGTGGGAATGGCTATGGGCACGTGCGCCCGGCCACTTTTATTAGCAGGCTCACATGTCGAGTGACACCTGTGTTGGATGTGTGTGGGGGTGTGTGCACACCAGCCATCATGGAGTGCCTGGTGCAGTCAAAAAACGACAACAGTGTATATCGTTAAGGACACACCCATTCAGCCATAAAGGCCCCATTACTTGTGCTGCACAGAGTTAGTGGCCCCGGATGCACAGCGACCTGCACGGGCCTACCGCCACTGGCCGCTGACTTGCGGTGCACTGGGACAGGGCCACGAGAGCAGAGCAGGTTTCCATAGATGACAAAGGGGGTTGTCGCGGAGTGTCTCGGTGGACAGTGGAAGGTGTACCCCCAGGGCATGATGCAGAGGGCAGAACCACACTGAAACAGTCACTATGGTGGAGGTGAATGAAACAGACACATGTCTGACACCAAGTCCGGTCCAGCCAGATGATGATGCAGACAACCCCCAGGCCATAGACTCAGACGCCACCAAAGTCCAACCAGAAAGTGCCCATGAGTCATTGTGCACAGAGTTAGTGGCACCAGCGCTGATAGGGGATGCCGCCTGCGATGAGGCGTGTCCAAAGGTGTGGACTCCTCCACATCTTACCCAAGACACAGTTCCACATGTGTAAACTACTCAACCGCAGTGTAGGCCAGAGGCAGCGGTCAGCAGGGGCCATTCACCGAGGGTCACCGGCATACGTTGGATGGTCCCACCGGCCTGCGTAGTTCAGGTTCAGTGGCACCATGGTACGCGGACTTGATGTGAACAGGGTTGATGTCACCAGGTCAGTTGTTGCTAGTGTTCGGTCACCTCCGTGACTAGGATCCTGCTTTCATCCGGACTGAGCCGCATCTTCCTCTTACTCCTCTCCGTGCGTTCACTTGTATGGACTCTGCCATTCATGAATCATGACTAAGTGCTGGATGTGGGACCTGCTGGAGTGCAGTGTAGGCCTGAGCCCTCATCCACGTGTTGCTGGCTTGCGTTGAACAGGGTTAGTGGCACCACGTGTCGCCAGCTTGCGTTGAACAGGGTTAGTGGCACCACGTGTCGCAGGCCTGCGATGCAGAACTATGCTTCACTGATCGAAGGGAGTTCAGCGATGTGGCCGCTGCCACGGACTTGGGGTCACTGCCATTCAAGACTCAGGACACAGTTCCACATATGGGACCTACTGGCCCGAAGAGGACGCCGGTGGAGTATGTCAATGAGAAAGGAGTAATGTGGGCCAGCGTCGTGGGGGCCAGCGATGGTCTGCGGAGGCTGCAGAGGTCGCGGGACTGGGGCTTGGAGCTTGCACCGGCACGTGGTGGGCCCTCTTTGACACACGCCAGTGTAGGCAGGTGAGCGGAGCCTCGTTGGTGCGCTGGGGCAGGCATGACGGGTCTGGGGACCAGCGGCCTGGGGTGCAGCAGGCGCACAGGGACGCAGGCCCCGCCGCGCTCAGTGCCGGACACGTGGCGGGCTGAGAGGCACCGCCCTGGCAGACGCATTGTCCATTCCGAATGAGAACCACGCCCAGTGCGACTGGCTTTTGTTCACACCCCTAAGTAGGCCTGGTGTACGCAGGTCCAACCCACTCCGCCAGTGCATGCAGGGGGGGACGTAACGTGCGACATTTCCACATTCTGCCCCACAGCCTGTGGGGACATGGTAGCGTCCACTGGCCACTACCCTCCATGCACCAGCAGTTAATCTCCACATGGCCATTTCCGTGGTTTGCACACTGTGGTCTGTCCGGCACCTCCACGCCACACCTGGCATTGGGTAGGTTCACATTCCTTAGTCAATTGCCACTCTCGCACATGCCTGCTCCATGCCTCTCCTCACATCCTGCTATTGTGTGTCTGTGGTGCCATGCCGTGGCTGGGTTGTGGGCATGGCAAGGCCAATTTCCCAATGGAGTCGTGTTGTCGTGTCTGGTTGGTTGGCATGTTGAATGTAGTTGTGCTGCGTGCCCATTGCCAGTGTTGTGAGTTGCATGACTGTGGGCTGGAGGTGTGTGGTGTGTTCATTTTGGACTTACCAACGGGCACTGCATTTCCATGGGTGCCATCCTGGGAGCGCTGGGTGATAATGGACTGTCTGGAGATGTGAGAATCATGCACTCTGCCTGGGGAGTTGGCCACGACATTGTTGATGAGTCCCGGGCGGTCCACTATTGCCTGCACATTAATGGGATGCGTGTGCTTTCTGTTGTGGTAGTTGTGTGCAGTGTCGGCAGGGGGCACGAGTGGTACATGTGTGCAGTTGATTGGCCCCGACACGTGGGGGAATCCAGCTATGGCGTAGGGGCCTTGCTTGGTCTCCAGCTGCTCCTGTGCAGTGTGGGTGAAGTGGAGGTGCCGGGGTACCAGGCTGATGATGGCATCCAGGACAGGTGTGATGACCTTGGATGGGGCTGGCTGTGTGACTCCTCCGACTCTGGCAGTTGTGGGTTGGATGGTACCAGAGGCCGACATGTGCAGCGCAGCAGGCAGCTTTGTCTGCGGAGGGATGTTGGTTGTCCGCTGGGTTGGTAGCGTCAGCAGGTGGGGGATGTGGGTCAGGATGCGGGGGATGGTTGTCCTTTTGGGCCTGTAGTGGGCAATGTCCTCCTCTGGCGTTAGGTCTGGGCGGCAGGTGCATTTCAGGTGGGTCCGCTGTCTTTGTGTACGCTGCCTCTGTGGTGTTCCCGGGGGGGCGGGATGGGTCCTGGGGTGGTGGCGGGCCTGGGGTGGGTGGCGGTGGGTGTTTTGGCCCTCATGGGTCTCGGAGCTGCATGATCATTGCCTCCATGGCATCTGTGGGTCTTCAGATGTGGCTCTTGGCTGGGCTCCCTTTCATGCTGCAGGTAGTCGTCCTGCTTAACACCAGCAAAAGGCAGGTGTTAAATACCTGCTGCTACCGCGGCTTATCGCGTGGTTTTGACTCGCATCGCAGATCTCGCAGTTCATTGTGAAAGTGGTGTTGTGGTTTTTTCGAATGTCTGACAAAATATCGACGGACAGAAAATCGACCTACAAGAATATCGACACAGAAATATCGAAGTCAAAAATATCGAAGTCCTATCTACATAAAGGTAAGTACAAAAATATCGAGAAAAAAAATATCGTTGTCAAAAATATCGATGTTAAAAATATCGTTTTTTAAAATGTTTTAATAATAATGTAAAATTAAGTAAATAATACATATAATTAAAAGAAAGATAGTTAAAAATATTAAAACATATTTAAAAATAATAACTAATACATATTGTTAAAATTAATTAAACATATACATATAAATTAATATATATACTTACTGCACATATTGCAACATTAGGGAAAGCATTGGATAGCGTCAGGGTAAAAATTACTATTCCCACTCCAGAGAGTGCAGCAGTAGGGAAAGCGCAGGATAGCGTAGGGGTAAAAATTACTATTCCCACTCCAGTGAGTGCAACAGTAGGGAAAGCGTTGGATAGCGTAAGGGTAAAAATTACTATTCCCACTCCAGTGAGTGCAACAGTAGGGAAAGCGTTGGATAGCGTAGGGGTAAAAATTACTATTCCCACTCCAGAGAGTGCAAAAATAGGGAAAGCGCTGGATAGCGTAGGGGTAAAAATTACTATTCCCACTCCAGTGAGTGCAACAGTAGGGAAAGCGCTGGATAGCGTAGGGGTAAAAATGACTATTCCCACTCCAGTGAGTGCAACAGTAGGGAAAGCGCTGGATAGCGTCAGGGGTAAAAATTACTATTCCCACTCCAGAGAGTGCAACACAGGATAGCGTAGGGGTAAAAATTACTATTCCCACTCCAGTGAGTGCAACAGTAGGGAAAGCGTTGGATAGCAGAGGGGTAAAAATTACTATTCCCACTCCAGTGAGTGCAACAGTAGGGAAAGCGTTGGATAGCGTAGGGGTTAAAATTACTATTCCAACTCCAGTGAGTGTAACAGTGTGGAAAATGTAGGATAGGGTAGGGGTTAAATTAACATACTTATCAATTAAATAATTTTTTAAAAATAAATAACATTAATAATTAATTAACAAAAAAGATATTAATAAATACCAATAAATTTAAATTAATATTTACTTAAATAACATTAAATTACTTCCCACACTATTCCCCCTTTAACACACAACACACTACACATAAAAAAACACAATTAATTTAATTATAAATTAATCAATTAATAACAATTAATAATACATTAATTATAATTAATATAATTATAAATTAACCAATTAATAAAAATTAATTACCAATTAATAATTAATTAACAATACATTAATAATCAATAACAATAAATAAAAACATATTCATTAATTAATTTAATTTAATTACTTCCCACCCTATTCCCCTATAAACGCACAACCCACTACACATAAAAATCACATAATTAATTTAATTATCAATTAATCACTTAATAAAAATGAATTACCAATTAATAATTAATTAACAATAAATTAATTAACAATAACAATAAATACAAAGTATTAATAAATTAATTATAATTAATATAATTACAAAGTAAACAATCAATAAAAATTAATTACCAATTAATAATTAATTAACAATAAATTAATTAACAATAACAATACATAAAAATTTATAATAAATGAATTATAATTAATATAATTATAAATTAACCAATTAATAAAAATTAATTACCAATTAATACACAATTAATTAATAATCAATAGAAATACATAAAAACATATTAATTAATTAATTTAATTAAATTACTTCCCACCCCATTCCCCTATAAACCCACAACCCGCTCTGATACTAAAACACAAAATTTACCTTAACAAAATTACTAATTTCTAAACATTTTTAAAAATGTATGAAAATACATTAAAAAAAATGTTGAACATACATATAAAATACATACTAAAATACATAACACTAAATTTTTTTTCGATATTATTGACAACGATATTTTTGCTAACGATATTACTTACTTCGATATTACTTACTTCGATATTAAAAAAAACGATATTACTTACCCTGGGGTCGATATTCTGCTCAACGATATTCTTGACTTCGATATTCTGTCCCTACGATATTAAAAACTCGATATTAAGGTAGGTCGATATTTAAAAATCGATATTTTGACTGTGCACCGGTTTTTTCGTGTGTTTTTGCACGGGAACACCTACTCTGCATCTCATTAGGGTTAGTTGGTGGTGTCCACCGTGGGGGTAAATTTTGGGGCAGTTATCGGGGGAATACTGGCGATGTCTGCAGTTTGCACCCGCTTGTGAATGGGGTGTTGAATCTATCTCCACTTTTGATGCGTTAAGGTGGGGATAACTCGGAGATAAGTCCTTATGAATATGCCCCCTAGTGGGCAGTATGTGGTGCAAACAATGCTAAGCTGTTACAGGAGGAAGTTAAAAAAAAATGTATTTGCTCACACTATCCCTCTTACTCAGCATGCTCCAGAAAATAAATTATAACATTAATCATCGATTGATCATCTATAGGTAGGGTGTGATTTTTTCACAATCTATGTCCGACAGAGAATCTACCTGCCAAAGTAAAATAATCTCTTCCAAACTTAAGTTAGTTTTTATCATCCATTACTCTTGCTTTAGTAAATGAATCTGTACACTGTGTTGAGTTATGCTAGAACATCTCTTAAATGAGAATCCTTTTACTGGTTCGCCTACTATGTTCAATTAATCAATCAATATTTATAAAGTGCAACAAATCACCCGTGAGGGTTTCGAGGTGCTGCAGAAGTTGGCTGCTGAGTGGTGGTTTGATCATTCAAACAACCAGTTCTCGTGATCTTTCCTAAATTTCTGGAGTGAGGGTGCAGTCCTAAGGTGCAGGGCGATGTTGTTCCATGCCTTGGCTTCCAGGTGTAAGTAAGAGCACCCTCCACTGCTGGTTTGGCGTGGGGTGTCTTTGAGGGAGAGGGAAGCGGATTGAAGGTGTCTGGTCAGTTGGTGGAAGGTCAGGAGTTTGTTGATGTATGCTGGTCCTTCATTGTGCAAGGCCTTGTAAGCGTGGGTCAGAATCTTGAACTGGCATCTCTTCTGAATCAGAAGCCAGTGTAGTTTCTTGAGATGGGGTGTGATGTGGGTCCTTCTGGGGAGGTCAAGGATGAGTCTCGCTGCTGCGTTTTTTATTGTCTGGAGTCTCTTCAGGAGGCGTGCGGTGATTCCCACGTAAAATGTGTTTCTCTAGTCCAGTCTGTTGGTGATGAGGTCCTCCGGGTGTTAACTGGGAGCTACCTAAAGATCTTCAGGAGGATGCAAAGGGTGTGGAAGCATGCTGATGAGACTGCGTTGAATTGTTTCTTCATGGGTAGTTTGCTGTCCAGGATGATGCTTAGGTTGCAGGCGTGGTCTCTTGAGGCGGGGGTGGGCTGGGTTCCGTGGGCCGTCATGCGTTATTCCATGGTGAGGTTTTATTCCCGAAGATGTGGACTTCCGTCTTGTCAGTGTTGAGTTTGAGACAGCCGTCATTCATCTAGTCTGCAACATTCATCATGCATCTGTGGAAGTTGGCTATGGTGGGGGAGGGGTCTTCAGACGGTGAGAGAATGAGTTGGGTGTCGTCTGTGTAGGAAATGGTGTTGAGTCTGTGCGATCTGACGGTGTAAGCCAGAGAGGTCATGTAGGTGTAAAGAGGGTGGGGCTGAGGGACGATCCTTGAGGGACTCCAGAGATGATCTTCTTGGGCTCCGAGGTGAATGGTGGAAGACAGATCCTTTGGGTTCTATCGGTGAGGAACGAGGCCATCTATTTGAGGGCATCTCCCTGGATACTGATGTGGTGGAGTCTATTGATCAGGATGTGATGGGAGCTGGTGTCAAATACGGCGGACAGGACCAGGAGGATGAGGTCTGCCGTTACTTTGCGGTTCAGAAGGGCTCTGATGTCGTCAGTGGCTGCAATCAGGGCTGTCTCTGTGCTGTGGTTGGATCGAAATCTGGATTGGGAGGGGTCCAGGAGGTTGTGGACTTCTAGGTGTTGACTGAGTTGCTGGTGGATTGCTTTCTCAAGGACTTTTGCTGGATAGGGGAGCAAAGAGATGGGCCAATAGTTCTTTGGTTCGGCAAAAGGTTTTTTCAGGAGGGGCCTCACCTCATCGTGTTTCCATTACTCAGAGAAGGAGGACACAGTGTTGGAGGACCTTTCTGAGCTCGTCACCGATTGTCTTGCTTCTGAGGTTGAAAACGTGGTGGGCGCCGGTGTCTTCAGGAGCTCCAGAGTGAACGGAGTTCATGATGGATATGGTGTCTTGGTGTTGAGAAGGTCTTAGTGAGTGAGCAGCTGTACAGAGTTTGTGTTTATGGGTGTGAGCTGCCTAATGCTGATGGTGTCGGAGGGTTGGCATTTGAAGTTTTCGGAGATGGCCAAGATCTTGTTGTGGAAGAAGTCGGCAAGGTTGTCGCACAATGCCTTTGAGGGTATAATGTCGATCTCGGTGGCTGCGGGCTTGGAGAACTCCTTCACGATGGCAAAGAGTTCCTTGCTGTGGTTATTGCTGGCTTCAATGAGATCTGCTAGGGTTTTCTTCTTAGTTTCTTTCAGGAAGTGGTAGTACTGGTTGAAAGCAATCCTGAAGGTGATGCAGTCTTTAGTCTTTTTGCTGATGAGCCACTTTCTTTCTAGATGCCAGCAGTTGCTTTTGGTCGTGTGCAGTTTCAACGGTGAACCAGCTTGCTCTTTTGAATGGTCCTTTGGCCTTGGTTGTCTTGGCAGGGGTGAAGGTATCGACGCATTCCATGATCCACTGGTAGAAGATTTTGCTGCTTGTTCTTGCTAGTGTGCAGAGTCTGGGAGGTGAGAGCCGAGAGCGTTGTTCCACTGGTCTTCTGATACCTTTTTCCAGTTTCTGCGTGTAGATCTGGGGGGCACCGTGCCGGAATGGGTGGGTCCTGAGATGGCAAAGTGGATGCTGTAGTTGTCGGACAAGTTGAGTTGTGTGGTGTGGTTGTACCCGACTCTGTTGCTGGAGATGAAGATGGGGTCGAGCGTGTTTCCTGTGATGTGGGTGGGGTCAGTGACAAGCTGTTTGAGGCCAATGTTGCTCATGCTCTTCAGGAGGTCAGTGGTGTTGGCATTGCTGGGGTTGTCTAGGTGGAAGTTGAGGTCCCCTAGGAAGATGTAATGCTTGGAGTCGACTGAGGTCCAGGATGGCGTTGCAGAAGCTGGGTCACGGTCCTGGTGGTCCGTATGCCAGGTTGCCGCTGATGGTGCTTTTTACATCTGCATGGAGTTGGAAGTTGAGGTGTTCCATTATAGGAGTCGGGTTGGGTCATCTGGGGATGTCGTGCAGCGGATGGTGTTCCTGTAGATGATGGCGATTCAGAATAAGAAAAACCTTGTTTTTCCTGTAACATCTTTCTTGTTTGGGCCAGTTAGGACTACCAACATTTAGTCTCTTTGGTAACCTCTGCATCAACTGCTACTCACAGATATTGGTGGAGGTGGCTGACAATGCATTCCTGCTCAGGTAAGAAATATAAGTGGGGAGTGGTGGTGTTTTGGTGTTGGCAGGCAGATTAATGTGACATCTACTCAATGGGTTGCAAGTTCTCTTAGTTGTGAGGTGACTGTAGAGGGTAAGAGCATAGCACACAGCTATTATTGATGCAGGGTGCTCAATTGACAATAAGTTGTGAATGGATAAGGTAGGTTGGGTATGATATGGGTGCATAGTTTGTCCACATGTCAGGCCCTATGGACAATCCCTGTAACACATGGCTTAAGGCCCCATGCACTGTGGATAGTTGGCTGCATGTGGCAGGCTGGGTGTAAAATTGGGCACAGGCTCTACCCAAACACCAGGCCCTGCAGCCAAGCCTGCTGGTCACAACTGAAGGTCACGGCAGTGCGGTATGGCTGTAAATAGGAGGTTAGTTGCAAAGAGCAACTGCATTTGATATATGTTCAAACAAAACCAAAAGTTCACAGAAAAAAACAAGGTTAAAGTAAAGCTTTGTGTATTTAAACAAAATTCACTGAAGACACCACAGTTAAATTTAGTTATGGTTATAAAACAAAACCAAAAAGACAATGAAATTCACCAATTATGGTTAGGTAAAGAAACTGTATCTTGCTCCCCAACATGCACTGCTTTTGAGCTTATATATGATGTCACTCATGCCATCTCAAAGGACATCCTTGATGGCATCTTTGACTACCCTTTGCAGACTGAAGAAGGGTAATACAATGGAATAACACATTTCCCCCTAATAAGATATTTCATGATGAGATTTGAATGTATGCATAAGAATGACATCCCTCAATATGACAATGGCATCATAATGTGATGCAAATACTTAGATGACATAATCATGGTTTTGAAGGGTAACACCAAGGAACTAATCGATTTCCATATTCTTTTGAATCAAAAGTCTTATGGCATAGAACTCAGTCTCAAATTCAATGGAGCTTCCTTTATCTTCCTTGACTGTGTACTATATATGGTTAATGGCACGGCAAAGCAAACTATAACGTCTACCAGGACAAACAGCATCTTGTAAGTGCATTAGAAAAAGAACATATTGTTAGCTCCCTTGAGCCAAAACACTGAGCAATGAAAAATAGATGTATGAAACTGACACTGAAACATATACTCACATATGGGGGTGATGAAAGATTAATTCATCTGACTGAATTGGCACTCAGGGCAGATTTTAGTATTGCATATAACACACAAACAGTGATGGGAGGAATGCTTGCAATAAGTATAAACCACTGGAAATTGCTCTGGGTAACATTACAACCCATTGTTGTTCTGCCCAGCATGCCACTTCAGATTAGACCGAATCATGTGCAAATCAGTCTTGGTCCTGCTCCATTAGGGACAGTCCAGCCAAAACTGCCAAGCCAGGTCCTCTCTGAACTGGAACAGAAGCAACCCAAGAATGGTTTCGGCTTGATTGGGGTTTTTCAGTCCATCATTCTTTAATCTAGTCGCTATTAGAGTTTTCCATGGATCCTACTAAAGGGTGTATTTTGCCTTTGCCAACATCATTTTTTAATCCTGTTATTTGTATGTTTCTGATGCACCAAAGACCATTATGCCAAAGTCTGCTATGTAAATATTAATTGAATTAATTAATAGGGGAGAGGAGTTGGCCTAACGGCTAGGGCGGTCGACCTCTAATCCTGGGAACTGGGTTCGAGTCTCAGCAATGACGCTGAACATCCTGTGATTCTGGGCAAATCACTTAATCTCCCCGTGCCTAACAAAAATGATTGTGTCCTCATGTAATGGAACTGGTGCTATGTAAATCACTCTGATACCCGATTCGGGTCAAGTTCGCGCTATATAAAACTTTAAAAAAGAAAAAAAAACACTGTTGCAATTGAGATGGATAGAGCACAGCTTCTTAGCTGCTTGAATACAATAAACTAGAAAGTCACAGAGCTTGACATTCAGTGTCTTTTGGAATCCATTTTAATTTCCATAAGTCAATGCTTTTCAGAAAATAAGAGTCAAGCAAGCCTGTGGGCCCAATTACTAGTACGCCGGTCTACAGGACCGCTATACTCGTGGTGGTGGTCCAGCCACTGCCACACTGCAGGTCCGCCTGAAGAATTAAGTGTGTCGGACGGACCACCATGAGACTACCAGCTCTGCCGGGATCAAGGATCCCGTGTGGCGGAAGTGGTGCTGACAGGGACAGCAATATGCAGGCAGTGCCACTGCAGCTCCATTGAGCATATTACGAGTTGCCGGTCAACTTCCCATTTCATGGCGGTGAGCCCGCCATGAAAAGGGTGGCGGAGAGGCACTAAGGGGGTCCTAACAGGGGCCCCTGCTGCTCCTGGGCCTAGGTGTGCATGCGGGGGGACACAACATGTGCCCCCCTGAATTTACACCCCCTGTTCCTGCATGGCGTGGCATGTATGCCACACCATGCAGGAACGTGCTGCAGGCGCTTTCACCGCGGCAGGCTGCATGTTAGGCTCTCCTATGAACCTAACAGCCCACAGCCATGAGACTGCCTCAAGCATGCCCAACCGACCAGGATCAATCTCCTAATCAGGCAGGGGGGCACACCAAGGCTTTGGCGGCCCTCCAGCATACTGCGCATGCTATCACCGCTGGATGACCACCAAAGTCGTAATCAGGACCTACGTGTCTCTCAGACTTGGCAGCATGTACCTCAAAATGTGCAGGCTCACCAGCTTCATGAATCAACTCCATTGTGGCATATACCTGGGACTCATGGAGATATCTTTCACATTAGTTGTGCTATAAATGAAAAGATCCATGGTGCTTGGAGATGTCAAGTGTTTTAGCAATGTTATAGCTTTTCCTGAGTTGCAGATACAGTCTGGTGAAGCTTCAGGAGGATACTTTGATAAATATTTTCGAATTCACAAATATAATGCAGTAAATGTATCTTCTTGAAAAAAGCCGATTCTTATTAGAAGTTATTGTTGTGAAACAGTTTTCTCAAGCATAAGCTACTAAGATGTGTTAGTCAATCCTTATCATGATGAAATAGGAGCTAATTTAGGAAGAGGAACCCCGTACTGAAGTAAAGCCAATGATTAGGACCGCTTGAGTCATTTAATGCACAGTCTTCCTTGTGGCATAATTTTTAGGTGAACTTGGTTCAATCTCATCTATTAACTCTGTTTACTCCAGGGAGTTTGAACCTGAGGTTCTTGAAGTCGTGAAACCTTTTCATTAAGGATAATGTGGGTAATCAGAATTTGGAGCATATGTTGTGGGAGTGTCTGGCAATTGTAAATTTTGGCCAAGCATATGCAAGAAGCCTGGGACAATAATGGAACGAGAAGTTCAACTGATGTTCCCATTGTTTTGCTTGGATGCAGATCGCTGAGAGTCAATACAATTTCCTGATCTGTGTTCTATTGTCATAGGCTAATTGACGGCTCTGACTCCACTGCTCTGAACTCCATGAAAAGAGAATTTTGGACATGAAAGAGTGGACACTTTATGTGAAGCAGGATTTTTCACCATGGAGCGTGCTTTAAATGCACGATTGATGAGTATATTTGATATATTTTGTGGGAAAAGATGCACGTTTGCAAAGTATTTTTGTAGCAATTAACATTGTTCATTATTATTAAATTGTATTTTTTTGTGCCAATTATTACAAAATAAGAAATAAACTAAAAAAACTTTTTGTTAGGTAGTGTTTGTGCTTTCATCCTGACTCAGACTCCATCTTGTTCTAAGCAGATAGCACCTTAAAGAAAGATCACTGAAAGCCTGTGCTCCTAAATATCAGTGTTCCCTTCAATACATATTGTACTAGCATATAATTGTAGTCAGGGCTGGCAATCAGAACCGCGTTTCTATTTATCTGCAGATTCTCACTTTAATGGTCGGCTTCCTCTATATCTGCTTGACAATAGCTGTGTGCAAAGTTGCAAAGATATTTTTCGGTCTTTGGAAAACGTTACTACTTTCATACACAAACCTAACTTTTCTGAAAATTTGGGCCCACATTTCATTTTTAAAACTATCAAAATGGTTCTGCAATAGTAGTGCTCTTCTGTTAACTAATGTCTTTGTGCAAGGAAGAGGTCTGCAAAAAGCTAAGGGGCATATTATCAAGGGGCCACAATAAAATTATCGCCGCTTTAGCGTCCGTTTTCGGGCGAAAAGCGGCGATAATTTTATCGCATTATCATCAAGGACACACTAGCGCGTGATTCCTTGAGTTAGGGCCCGTTTTTCACACGCCTCGCCTCGCATCGATAATGAGATGCAAAGGAGGCGTGGCTGTGAAAACAACATGGGATAATATCGCGAAGGCAGCTTCGCGATATTATCAAGGAGAGTAGCGATATTTGAAATAGCGTTAAGTATGCCTTAACGCAGGAATTTAACGTTTGTTAAATTCCTGACTAAGGCATACCTAACATGGGGGTGGATTGTGTGGCTAAAACCACAGGCCCTTTCATCAAGGATATCGCCGTTTTCCATGGAACATCGCTGGAAAACCAGCGATGTTCCATGGAAAACACCGCTATCGCTGGAATAATTATCGCCATTGCGCTATGCGTTGTTAATACAGCGCTAGCATGGCGATAATTTCCAGCGATAGCTGGCGATAAAAATCCTCACGCTAAGAGCGGCCAGCGATAATTATCGCTGCCGCTTGATAATATGCCCCTGAATACGTATAGAAAATGACTACTTACATATCCCAGCTCGACTGGGTTCAATTTGAATGGAAATTATCTCACTATGCTGTGAAAATCATCTCGCAATACAGAAATTGAAAACGTTACAAAGGGCGAATAGCAGAACTTTTGCAAAAATTTGCAGGGAAAATGAATGTGACCTTTTTCACCTCCTTCTTGCTCATCCTAGGGGCTGTACCAAGTGACAAACTTTGCTGTCCTGTGGCTGCGATGGTCAATCTCCACAGGACATGACCCATTTTATGATGTTTTGTAGTTATTATGAATTTCCCAGAAAGTCCTTTATAATTCCAATTCTGAAAAAGGCTGCTTTTAGGTAAGTGCGCCCAGTTTTCATCTATCTACAAATGCTGACAGGTAGCACTGTGTTTTATTTACTTGAATTTTAAAATCCGCTATCAGACTTCGATCCAGTTGTGATTAACCAGCCTGCTCTCTCCAATTGTATTTACTGTAATGACCCCGGTTGAATTGATTTTATTGGCGTAGCATGTATGAAGTTGGAGTCAGTGACTTTCTTGCATCCCCATTGGTACGAGTTATTTTAATTCGCCGGTTGATCCCTGTGAGGATTGTTTTTTTTACTAGACATATCATTGTATTTTATATTTAATATGTGCTTTTATGGTTTTAATATCTGAAACCGAATAAAGATTATTTGAATGTGCACCAATTGGCGCTATTTTTGGGAGAGGCATGTGCAGATAGCAAATAGAAGAATTTGGCTTGATGCCCTAGATCGTCATTGATTAACAGAAAGGATGTGCAAGGTAATCCTAAAACATAGGTAAACTTAAATCAAAGTTAAGTCTTACATTTCCACCCATACATATTCCCCTGCAATGGTGTAAATGTATGTTTTGTGGGATTAACAAACATTACCAGTAGTAAGCTAGGAAACTGTGTACATCGCAGAATTCCAGGTATACTACTGGGAATATCATGTGGTACCTTCTATTTCCAAAAATGAATAATTATTAGGCATAGTTGAAAATTCCATTAAACAGGTGTAATCTCACATGAATTTCATGTTACATTTGTTAAGCAAAATTCCAGAAATTATGCCATTATGCCACATGGCGTAATCACGCTGCGTTCACTGCAAAATTTAGCTTGAGAGCACAGGAACAATGTGAACATGCAGGACACAAGTGGCTGTTATTTGTGCACTTGTGTTTTTTACAGCTGTTTCGTCAGAGCGAAATGCGCCCACACATCCAAAATAAACATGAGGATGCATTTCACGCTAAAATATAGAGTGAAATTTCACATGATTACGCAAAAGCAAATTATGCGAATTTCATACACTCGTAGTAATTACACACAGGATATAATTTTCTCCACTGGGAAATCTGTTTCACATTTGGAGATACACCTTCCCTTACACTCGACAAATTTTGGGGCAGATTTACAAGAAATTGACGCATCTGTAGAGATGCGTCAGTTTCCCTGCGCCAGCCTGCGATACCCTTGCGGCACCATGGATGGTGCGCCATGGCACAAGACTGACAGATGCATCAGAAATTCTGACGCATCTGTTGGCCAAAAAGTCAGGCATTGCTGGAGTCGTGTCCCAAGCACGACACAACTCCAGGAATGCATGGGGAGGCCTATATTCATTGTACTGCGTCACTCCTTACGCCTGCTTCAAACAGGCATAAGGTTTTGACCCAGTGGCATCCTAGAAGTGAGGCAATGAAATCTTGTAGATTTCACTGAGTCACTTCTACGAGGCTTGTGAACGCCCACCCTGCCTACATTATAACTGACGAAGGTATAATGTGATGCAGGGCTTTACACCGTGACGCATCTCCCTAGATGCGTCACGTTGTAAATTGGTCGTATTGTTTACGCCACCACTACAACGGCGGCGCAAAAGTGTTGCAAGGGACTCGGATATCTGCCCCTTTCTGTTTACATTCCCACTCTGAAAGAGGAGTTACTCCAGCCCCCTACAGGAATACATCTCTAACCCTTTCCTCTGAGGCAAGTAAGAGAGGAGTTTGTGCATGCAGAGTAACTCAAGTTTGGCCATACCAAACTCTCGAGTCAAACCGTACTTTGAACCTCCCACTCCCCTTCACTTAACTGCAGTTTCCCATAAAGTAATTGTATGCAGATGTCACTGATAATTATGGAGTAGTAAAACCATTGATCACTGTCTGGCATCAATAAAGCTCTTTCCATCCACAAATTTAGGCCTAACGCCTTAAATGGCTTTGTGAATCGGCCTATGCATTTTCGTTATAGCATTTCCTTATGCTGAAAGTTATGCACATCTCTTTCTGTGCTCTTCCCCGAGAGCTCACTATCAATGTTGAATGAAAAGGCTGTACTTACTGTTGTCGCAAATTTAAAATTGAAACGTTTTATTGAAATGGGCTATAATCTGCCATAGGGCCATCTTTGCTCAGCCTTATTAACCTCTAAAAAGCACAAAAACGCCATACACCAAACGTGTATCAGGTGAGGTTAGCGGAAAGTCTTTCGTCACAGTGTCCCATCTTTAAACACTCCCACGGTACAATTAAGTTGCTAAAGCAAGATTATGAATCGGAATCATGTTTAATATATTTTTAAATTAGATTAATGCGGAATTAAAGTGTAAATATTTCATGGTTCCGAGAGCGAGTCAAACAGTTTTACCACAAGTAGCAGATGTTTGCTTAATGTAATGTCAACATGTGGCTTGTTTCGTTCTGGTTCGCTTCTCACATACACATTCATTCCCTGTCCCTTTAGAATTCGTGTACTGAAGCTTCACTAATCTGCTTTCTTTGCTAAAGCATGCATAATATGCCTAAGTATTGCTAATTCAGTGTTTAAAATTAAATTACACATCTAGAGAAAGCAATTAACCCTCTACGTGACAATAGTGCTGTTTTTCAGTACATCCAGCGTGGCAGCAATAAGGCCAGAGTGGGATGTCTGACCTCCTGAGGTCTTTGTACTACATACTAAATTACCAATACACAACCTCTCAGTTATCATACTTGCAGAGTGCAATAATAGTATTAAAAGCCCAAAATAAGTTGAGCTGTTTTTACAAAGAGCTCTGGGTATTTGAATCGCACAATTCGGAGAGCTTCCTTATTGTACACACTACACTACAAAACACTTTTGTCCAGATGTCAAAGAAAAACAGATGCCAGGGATATTTTACTATATTAAGCCAATCGCCTGTTTAGTTTGCATGCTATTCCTCAGTGCACACACTGAAGGCACAGTATCCAGGCTAAGGGCTTTTGCATTTATTGAGATCGATTGGATGTTATATTTCATTTAATTGTACGCTATTTTACGAATCATTAATTTTGAATCCACAGCCATAATCATACAATGCAGTCCGAGGGGAAGATCTCTCTCTCTCTCTGTCTGTCTCTCTCTCTCTCTCTCTCTATATATATATATATATATATATTCACTGAAAAAACCATAGGTTTCAGGGGCGTTATAGTTAGTTGGACATTTCACTTGTACAAAACCATAGAAATTCCCCCGTTATAGTTAGTTCAGCTAACTATAACTAGCACGCCCGAAATGCACTGCTGATGACGTCACATATTACATCACTCATGACATGGTCAGTGACATCACTCATGACATCACTGATGACATCTGAAATGACATCACTGATGACATCATCCTTGTGATAGAGTGGCAGACCTCCTCTCACCCTAATATAACCTTTAAAACACACACTCAAAAATACAAACTAACATTTTCAAAACAATGGACATACCAATACCAGTTACAACACACCTATTCAGTAATTCCATGATCTACACACACATCCACTCATTCACCAACAGTCCCTATACAGTCACTCATACATGTACTCACTCATCATATGTACTCATACACCTATACATCCTGTTACACACCGCCACTCATCCATAGTTACTCACACACATAGTCACACATGCAAACAAAGTATCAAACATCCATTTACTTGCATATACAGTTATACACACACTACCACACTTACTTCTACAGAAACTTACACATACTTACTCTCTTAAACAATCACTTATAGAAACACCTACTTATTTGTACAGGAACTCTTCCAATCTCTCACTCTCACATATACTCACTTATATACACCAATACTCACATATACTAGTTTAAAACATATGTAGTTACTCATAAAGACACTATTGAGACAGTCATTCACTCACTAACACACCAATACACATACTCATCCACCTATACAGTCCTGCACACATGCTGTCTTCAACACATACAAACAGTGAGTCACTCATTCATGCATCTATGCACTAAGTAATACCCCCACCGAACCATACAGACAATCAGACACTCATACCGATACTCAAAAAACCAACTAATAACCCATATAGACACTCATGTAGCTACTCACCAACACATGCAGCCACTTATACACAAAGTGAGAGACTGATACAGATATTTTCATATTTAAACATTACTCACTAACCCATGTATTCACTAAGATACACTTAGTCAGTTATACAATCAATTTTACAAAAACAAATCATCCATTTAGACACTTATATACCCATTTATTCTTCCATCGACCTTGAGATATACATACATAAAACATATTTAATTTTCAGAAAAACACACATTCACTGGATGATGTCATCAGTGATGTCATCAGTGATGTCATTTGAGATGTCATCAGTGATGTCATGAGTGATGTCACTGACCATGTCATGAGTGATGTAATATGTGACGTCATCAGCAGTGCATTGCGGGCGCGCGAGTTATAGTTAGCTGAACTAACTATAACGGGGAATTTCTATGGTTTTGTACGAGTGAAATGTCCAACTAACTATAACGCCCTGAAACCTATGCTTTTTTCAGTGAATTTCTAAGGTTTTTTAAATGCTAATTTCTAACTATAACGTGCCTGAAACCTATGGTTTTTTCAGTGAATTTCTAAGGTTTTTAAATGCTAATTTCTAACTATCACGTGCCTGAAACCTATGGTTTTTCAGTGAATATATATATATTTATTATACTATGTATACATGTGAAAATGTCTCGGTCCCCTGTTTGCCTCGGTGGCATGGAAAAAATAGGTGGAACTGACGTCAGCACGCCGACGAGGTCCTCTTATGGCTCCGATGACGTCATACGGTGTCGCGAGCGGAGCCGTGCTCGTTGATGTGGGAGAGCTAGGAAAGAATTTCCGTGGAATGCTGGTGCAGGGGATATTCACCTAAGTGTTCAGGCTAGTCCTTTGGGAGCAACTGTTTATGTTGCCACTCCAGAAACCGAAACCAGTGATCCGAGGGCAGAGGCCCTGCAGATGGCACACGAGGTGGGGTGCCCAGTCGTGTGCACCGGCGGGGCAGCGAAGTGACACGCACCACAACCCACAAAAAAGGTAACGAGGGCACTGAATAAAGCAGGATCTTCTCTTTGTATCTGGCAGGAACAACAAAGTTAAAATGCCCTAGTACCAAAATGTAGAATTAGTGCTACAACGGTCTT
Source organism: Calotriton arnoldi (assembly GCA_963921515.1). Taxonomy (NCBI): domain Eukaryota; kingdom Metazoa; phylum Chordata; class Amphibia; order Caudata; family Salamandridae; genus Calotriton; species Calotriton arnoldi. Next base: position 505,182 of record CAWUFW010011666.1, on the reverse strand, counting down.
CAAGAGGACCTGCGATGCCGCTTCTGCCTCCCGTACCCTGGAGGCGGCACATGGGTCACGCGGTACGGTCATACTGCGGTGGGACGCACACTCGTTGACCTCTCATGGCACTGCTCCACACTTCAGGGAGGACGCTTTCCATTAGCTATGTTTTCTGATGACATGTCGCGCCGGCCCCGTCCAACAACAGAACTCCTTTAGATCCAAACAGACTCTTCCACTCTCTCACCGGAAGTGAAACCAGGCCACGCGGACACTTTCACAATACAACAGCCGGGAATGCACTTTTCGGTAAAAAACCACATTCCTTCCTCCTAATTAATCAAATAAACGTCTCACTGAAGAACAGGGGCCAGCTTCGATCGGTAAACAGCCATTACAATGACTTTTTACTTTGTGATACCATTACAACGCATGCATTACCACGCATGCGTTGTACATCACAAAGTCATTACTACGCATTTTTTAGAACGCATGGTCATTTACCACGCATGCCTTTACAACGAATTTTGTTGTAAAGGTATGTATGGTAAATGAGCATGCGTTCTAAAAAACATGTAGACGATCCATGTCGTTGTAAGGAAACAGAGGCTGTTCCGTTTCCTCACAACGATGTGCACCGCCCCTCAGAGATGACATAAAGCAGGAACCACGAGGAGAGAGGAACCATGAGGAGTGAGAGGTAAGGGGGATTGGGCATGGGGTGGGGGTTTCTTTCTAGGGTTTAGGGTAGTGCAGTGGTGTTTGGGTGGTGTAGGGGGTTGTGCTGGGGGTAGTGTTTTAGGGTTTAGGGTAGTGCAGTGGTGTTTGGGTAGTGTAGGGGTCGTGCTGGGGGTAGTGTTTTAGGGTTTAGGGTAGTGCAGTGGTGTATGGGTAGTGTAGGGGTCGTGCTGGGGTAGTGTTTTAGGGTTTAGGGTAGTGCAGTGGTGTTTGAGTAGTGTAGGGGTCATCCTTGTGGTAGTGTTTTAGGGTTTAGGGTAGTGCAGTGGTGTTTGGGTAGTGTAGGGGTCATGCTGGGGGTAGTGTTTTATGGTTTAGGGTAGTGCAGTGGTGTTTGGGTAGTGTAGGGGTTGTGCTGGGGGTAGATTTAGGGTTTAGGGTAGTGCAGTGGTGTTTGGGTAGTGTAGGGAGTCGTGCTGGGGTAGTGTTTTAGGGTTTAGGGTAGTGCAGTGGTGTTTGTGTAGTGTAGGGGTTGTGCTGTGGGTAGTGTTTTAGGGTTTATGTTAGTGCAGTGGTGTTTGGGTAGTGTAGGGGTAGTGCTGGGGTAGTGTTTTAGGGTTTAGGGCAGTGCAGTGGTGTTTGTGTAGTGAAGGGGTCATGCTGTGGGTAGTGTTTTAGGGTTTAGGGTAGTGCAGTCGTGTTTGTGTTGTGTAGGGAGTCGTGTTTTAGGGTATAGGGTAGTGCAGTTGTGTTTGTGTAGTGTAGGGGGTCATGCTGGGGTTAGTGTTTTAGGGTTTAGGGTAGTGCAGTGGTGTTTGGGTAGTGTAGGGGGTCATGCTGGGGGTAGTGTTTTAGGGTTTAGGGTAGTTCAGTGGTGTTTGTGTTGTGTGGGAGGTCATGCTGGGGGTATATTTAGGGTTTAGTGTAGTGCAGTGGTGTTTGGGTAGTGTAGGGAGTCTTCCTGGGGGTAGTGTTTTAGGGTTTAGGGTAGTGCAGTGGTGTTTGGGTAGTGTAGGGAGTCGTGCTGGTGGTAGTGTTTTAGGGTTTAGGGTAGTGCAGTTATGTTTGGGTAGTGTAGGGTGTTGTGCTGGGGGTAGTGTTTTAGGGTTTAGGGTAGTGCAGTGGTGTTTGTGTAGTGAAGGGGGTCATGCTGTGGGTAGTGTTTTAGGGTTTAGGGTAGTGCAGTGGTGTTTGGGTAGTGGAGGGGGTAGTGTTTTAGGGTTTATGGTAGTGCGCCCAACCAGCCACAATATCCGTGGACAAAGGGGATCCTGACTCTTTGGAACGCTCCGTCAATTGAATAATTTGGGTCAAGGGCCCTACCACGTCCAAGACCTATCAATTCCTTTCTTTGGATCCCTCATATACTTGGAGAAAAAGGTACATAGTTTCTCATCAATTTCAGGCGTGTGTGCCACCTTCCCCTTCAGTGAGGGCCTGGGGCATTCTCCCTCATCCTATTCCTGACCTCCCTTTCAAGGGGTTGATGGATTTTCCCCACCACATACTCTGCCACTTTGGCGTCAGGTGTCCACTCTGCCGACCTAGGATGGTAAATTTGGGTAGGCTCGAACATGTCCGAGTGGACCCCATCCCCAACCGGGGACTGAGAGAAGTGGGACTCTGGACGCCAGGGACGCCCCGAGTCCTTATCCTCATCGGAGGAGAAATCATCCTCCGATACACCCTCTCCCTCTAAGGGAAACCTGCCGTCGGGGTCTACAATAGTGGTGACAGTGTCGCAATTTTCTCCGGGCCCCTCCTCCTCCTGGCAGGGTGCATGTTTTAGCGTTCGCGCACTCTTGAGGAAGGTCTCCATAAGTTTATCAAATCCTTCCAAGTGCCCCGCGTTATGCTTAACGGCCCTTTTATTCCCCATCTGGGAGCTACTCGGACCCGCCACCACCAGATCTGGGTCACTGAACACCCCAGGGATGCTTTTCGCCAGCTTATCAACCTGATCCCTAAGAGGAGCCAGCGCCCTAGAAATAGCCAGAGAGAGGGCTTGGTCCACTGCTGGAGGGAGAAGTTTGGGGGCCATTCCTCCTCCACTTCCTGGTTTGAGGAGTAAAAATGGTCTTCTGGAGAAGACATGATAGCAGAGGGTGTGAGCACAGAACAAATGCCCTTAAAATCCTTAAGACAGCCCCCTCGCCGGTGCTCCAACAGCTGGGCTTTCCCCGAAGCTGTTATAAGAATAGACTGAGGCACAATACCAATTACCACCACCAGGTGGCGATGGTCACTAACGTGGCCGTGTGTGGAAATCACCGCGTAGCGGTGTGAAAATTAGGCGAGGGTTGGTCGGGAATCAAGCGGACACTAAAGGAGTGACCGGATTCCCAAACGCGCGTAAAGACCAGCGGGAGCGCTCGACGGAGCTGCCTCGCTCGGATCAGACGCGCCTGACAGGATCTCACCGCGCGCAGAGCACACAGCGGGAGAAACTGCGAGGGGGAGAACGCGCTCGGGCAAGAGCCTGCTGTGCAGGGAATATGAAACAATACCATGGCAATAATGCTAATAACGTGCACAAGAAACCGCTATACAAACAGCAACAACGTCAGATTAAGCCAAGAATGTAAGGAATGCACTTAACTGACGAGCAGTGAAGAAAGAGGAAGCGGAAGGGACGTCACAATACTATATACGATGGACTGTGATATGATTGGTCTATATTTGCCTTGGAGACTACCCCCCTAATGGTTCATGGGTTGTGTAGTCTTTTGTTTAATGATTGTTGTGTTACGTTTTCTTTGAACTGCTATGAAAATAAAGTGAGGAAAGATATGCATAATCCTCGCCTCCGTCCTGCCATAGAATTCATTAAACTTTATTTGATCTGATTTAGAAACATAGATCATAAAAGTGTACATAAAAACAGTAAATCCTCTTTCCTAAGACAATACAGTGAGAATTAATTAAAACCAGTAGGTAAAACGGGTGTTACAAAGCCCGGTTCAGAGCAACTTCAGGTTAACAGAATCGTAAAGTTCAATGTTTCGCAAGATCAATCTCATGTACTTCGTGCAAAATACGCAATAAGGGGTCCAAGTAAGATGCAACGCTCCAATACCTGAGCAGTTTGCACTATATAAAACTGCAGAAAAACTAAAAATAAAAAGTGTTTTGCACACTTCTGTCATTGGGCTATATGTGGGCTACATCTGGGTGATATTTGTGCTACATTTGGGCTCTTTTTTCTCTGGTGGCCATCTTGGGAGACTTATTTGTTATGAAGTTTCCTAATTTCGTCATTTACTGCAGTCTCCTCAGTAGGAAATGCTTTCAGTTTTTTACTTTGATTCCATCAAGAAGGCATTCAGATGTGTCACACATTTGCCATAAATTCAGAATGTTAGCACTCTAGTTGTTCATCAGATCACTGTAGTAAAGCTACTACTCACCAGGGAGTTAACTGGAAGTCTACTGCTGGTATTGAAAGTGATTGTTTCAGTCTGTATGTCAGAATTTTCTAATGAAATAGAAGAGGATTTGAGATCTCACTTAAAACATGCCCTACATTTTCTTTCTGCAGCACTAACCATAATTTCTATGGCAAAATGAACCCCCTCATTTTGTTCCTTTTTAAATTAAATGTTTTAAGTGTTACCAGTTTATTCCAATCAAGATGGCTTCAGGTGTGCCATACTTTTGTCATAAGTAAGACTGTTAGCGCTCTAGTTGTTCTTTAGAACACTCTGGGAAGCTGCAGTAGAACACAAAGGCATCAACTGACAGGCTGCTCCTGTTGAAATATAACAGGAAGATATTTGAGATCTCACTTAAAACATGTCCTAATTTTTCTTTCTACAGCACTAACCATAATTTTTATGACAAAATGAACCCCCTCATTTTGTTCCTTTTTAAATTAAATGTTTTAAGAGTTACCAGTTTATTCCAATGAAGATGGCTTCAGGTGTGCCATAATTTTGTCATAATTAAGACTGTTAGCGCTCTAGTTGTTCTTTAGAACACTCTGGGAAGCTGCAGTAGAACACAAAGGCATCAACTGACAGGCTGCTCCTGTTGAAATATAACAGGAAGATATTTGAGATCACACTTGAAACATGTCCTAATTTTTCTTTCTACAGCACTAACCATAATTTCTATGACAAAATGAACCCCATCATTTTGTTCCTTTTTAAATTAAATGTTTTAAGTGTTACCAGTTTATTCCAATCAAGATGGCTTCAGGTGTGCCATACTTTTGTCATAAGTAAGGCTGTTAGCACTCTAGTTGTTCTTTAGAACACTCTGGGAAGCTGCAGTAGAACACAAAGGAATCAACTGACAGTCTCTGCCCTTGTTGGATGTACATGTTTTACTGAGAATGTCAGACTTCATTCTCACATGACTGAGAAAGATAATGTGAATTTACAGAAAATATGCTCTCATTTTAGCTTCTGGAGCACCTTCCAAAACTGTATGGGACAATCATGTGAAAATAGTTTCCTCTCAAACATGATTCATGATATCCCAGCAGAAGGTTTTTCACAGGGTAAAATCACCTTAGAACACACCACAATTCCTGAAATTAGTATGGTACCATCAACAAATGAATTCTAATGTAACTAAAGTCTGTTATCACCCTTTATAGTTCTCCTTTTGGTAACCCTCAAAATCTTTGATTCACTACAATGCATTTCAATGGGGTACTATCATTTACATTGGTCCCAAGATGGCTGCCAGCAATTCCAGGATGAAGTGCTGACAGCCAATCAGATCTCACGATGACATGTGTGGTTAGGCTCTGCCCAGATATATATGTGTTTTCTTTTTCAAATTTCTCAGGAACTACTGAACGGATTTACACCATTTAACCAAAAGGCACGACTCTGAACCAAGGGCTACCTTTTTGCTAAATTTGGTGTAATTCCGTTCAGCAGTTCGGGCTGTAGCTGCGACTAAAGGTTCCTATGGAAAATTGCATGAGGAAAACACATTTTGGGACCCCCCTTTTTTCTCGGCCCCCACTTGACGAATCACCCCGAAACTTTCAGGATAGGAGCGGACCGGAGCAGGCCATAAGTTTTGAGAATTTCACGAAGATTCGTCAACCGGCGCCAAAGGTATTGGAAATAGAATGTTGTAAATTTCCTATGGAAAATAGGTCCTAACTATAACTATCTACTGGCGACCGCCAGTAGATTATATATATATATATATATATATATATATATATATATATATATATATATATATATATATATATATATATATATATCGACCAGGCCAAGCATCGGAAGGCACTCGAGACTGCAGGTGATGAATGCTGAGGTAATTGAGGCAATAGGGAGGAGGGTTAGCAGCATTCAGCTGAGCAAACAGGATTACCGGCACCACAGAAAAGTACTTTCCAACACTTTGGCAGCCGAATTTCAAGAACAGAAGGATTTGTGACATTCTTTAAAAGTTATGACCAGGCTCTGCAACGGAAGTTTCATAAGTCGCATTGCCTGAATTCCATTTGGAACATTTGTGAGTAATTGGCACTCTTGAGCTTGGTAGCATGTGGCACACACAGCCACAAACTCAGTAGCGGCTCGTGGAGGAAGTGCCATGGGGCGGTGGGGCGGGGGAGGAGCAGGGTGGGGGGTAGTAAACCACGTTTTATCGAAGAGAACTAGCTCTGGAGTGGGTGCTCCTAGCATATGTTTGTTTTGGAAAGGAAACACATTATGTTTATAGTAAGGCCCTCACTCATCAACCTAGTTGGTGACATGCTTCATCATCGGGCCCCACCCAAGGCACCAAGTTCACCTTGGGTGTGCTACGACGCCTGGATACAGCGGAGCTGGTATTGTGCCGTGAGAGTGCAGTGAAAGGAAGTGAGTGAATGTTAAAAAAGCTGTCCTAAGGGCCCCTGGGATAAAAAATGACTATTTTAATGGGTGGGCCCTTGGCAGTTAATAAAAACGAGAGTCGGATATTTAAGGAGATCTTAAGGTAACTCCAATATCCTAGTCGGTCAACATGTTTCAGCCATGCTCTCTTAGTGGTATGGCTTTCTTCAGGACCTATGTGTAGTGAAAAGTGAGTGGTCTAAAAACGTGTTATTAGAAGACCATATATGTGACACACGCGCTAAGGTGTGATATGTGGTAGAGGAGAATTTCCTCTAGTGGCGCTTTCCTGTGGGGAAGGAAAAGACAAACAAACATACAGAGAAACATTTAACATACTGGTATAGTTATTTCAGGAGCGGAGTGTCCGTGCTCTTATGCAGTCAAAGGCACAGTGAGGACAGGGTGTGGCGTAATTAGTTATAATAGACGCCTGGTAAATTATGGGGTACCGAGTGGTAATCAAGATGCGTATAACGTGGTGCATCGTGTAACTTAAAAACGAAAAGCGAAAGAAGCAAAGTATCTTACTCAGACAATATCCGGAAAGTGCCCCATGAGTTCCATGTGGGGGCCCGACCTGTAGTCACAATCTATGTGACAAAAATTAAAAGAGGAGACAAAAGCGATTTAAAATGTACCCGCATGCTTGGCTGTGAGAAAATACCAGCAGCGGGGTGGAGAGGCAGTTTTAAAGCATACCCCCCTTAGGATGTTCCCACTTACTTCATCAAGGTCTAGGACCCTTCTCGGTACCTTCTTCAGCCGCCATGGAGCTCCGTGGTAGAATGATTGGAGCTGGGCAGTGGTTTAAATACTCTGCTGGTTCCAACAGGTGTTAGCGAGTTCGGTTAATTGGGAACCGGTGTTGCTGGTTCAATGGGTTTCAGGTGCTGGTTTAGGCTGCCTTCTGATGAGTCTGCAGGAGAGAATAGGCATAGAGAAAAGACATGCCCCTGTGGGAGTGTAGACATAGAGAAAAGACACGCCCTGTGGGAGTGTCAAAGTGCTTGTGTGTGCAGAAAAAATAAAATAAACTAAACTAAGTTTAACTCATAAAAGACCCGGAGGCACTGCTAAATGCAGCAGGTGTTGTTATTCTCAATTCAAGTGTGCCTACTAATTGTGGCTTGAAAAAACCTGAGAATGTTTCGTGTTAATTTGGAACATATCACAAAAGAAAAGAAAGGTAAAGTGTAGTGTAGACATGCACTTGGATTCACACTGTCGTGTTGTGACGGGTAAGCAGGTTCAGGGACTATATATGAAGTAAGGTCCACACCAAATCGGGTAAGACTAGGCTTTATGGGCGCCAGAGTTCGTCTGGGGAAGAAATCGGATAATTTGTCTTATTCGTTCTTCCTGCTTTATGTCCGAGGTTTCTAACGTCTGCTTCTTTCTTCGGAGGCAGATGCTCCTCGGGCAAAAGGAAACACAAATAGGGAATGTGTGAGACTCACTGTCCACACAGAGGGGGGGATAAAGGAGTGAGGGACCACTGGTGCAGGTTCTACAATTCCAAGGGGTGGTGCATGTGTGGAGTAAATACCGGGAGAGGATAGGCATGAGAAAGGGCCTTTAACTGCTATCTTTCTCCCTCCTCCCGACCCACCTTGCCAAACGGTCCCGTACCTGGTGTAGCCACGCTTCTCCAGAAGCGTGGCTGGGCGCAGCGTGGGGACATTGGCCTCCGGGCTCTCTGTGGGTTCTCGTCTCGAAGGGGTTCCATGTCCGGGGCGGCTGCTCGTCGTTCGGCGTCTCCTTCCGTTCGTGCTCCTCGTTCGTCTCCATCTCAGCTTCATCTCTTCCGGGATTTTCAGTGTTCCTCCCATGACAGGGACTCCGCGGGATTGGTCCAAGGAGGATGACATCACAGCCCTGGGTGGAGGGTTACCTGGGTTCCATTTCGTTAAAGAGACAGGACTCAGAAAAGGAAGGGTCGTGGTCCCATGATGCACGGGGTTCGATGTTCCAATCCTCCGGCTGCAATGAAAGGAGACGAGGCGTTTCAAGTGGGGCAGACCACCAGTCGTCCGTACGTATATCTCCCTCTTTTCCTTGTATTCTATCTTGGGGAACGACGGGACCGTGACACATTCCCCCCCTAGGAATCTCCCGATCGGGGAGAGGAATTATCCGGGACAAAATGTCTGCATTCCCGTTCTCGGTCCCTCTCCGGTGTTTCACCTCAAAGCAAAAGGGCTGGAGGGACAGGAACCATCGTAGGACTCGAGGGTTGTGGCCCATATTCCTACTCATCTATTGCAGGGGTGCGTGGTCCGTGAATAGGGTAAAGTGAGTCCCCTCAAGATAGTATCTCAGTTTATCTATGGCCCACTTTACTGCAAGACATTCTTTTTCAATCGTTGGATATTTCAACTCTCTGGGAAACAGCTTCCTACTTATAAAAAGGATGGGATGTTCAATACCGTCAGGAGATGTTTGTGACAGAACCGCACCTAGACCGCAATTGGAAGCGTCAGTATGGAGGACAAAGGGTCTGGTGAAGTCAGGAGAGGAAAGCACTGGACTCGTGGTGATGGCTTCTTTAAGGTGACAGAAAGCCTCTACCATGGCCTCTGATGGGTTTAAGAGAACCTTTGCCTGAACGCCTTTCCGTAATATGTCTGTAAGGGGCCCTGCTATCTCCGAGTATTGTGGTATAAAGCGCCTATAGTACCCCAACAGACCCAGGAAGGCCCTTACGTCTCGTTTGGAGGTGGGGAAAGGGGTCTCTCTGATGGCCCTTATTTTCTCTTCTTGAGGAGCTATCACTCCATGACCCAGTACATATCCCAGGTACCTGACTTTCTGGAAGCCTACCCTGGATTTCTTAGAATTAATGTGAAGGCCGGCATTTCGTAGGGCCAGGAGTATTTGTTGGAGGTGTTTGAAGTGTTCCTCCCACGAGGGGCTGTACACCACGATGTCATCCAGAAAGGCCGAGGAAAACGATTGGTGGTCATGGAACACAGTATTCATGAGGCGTTGGAAGGTGGCCGGTGCTCCGTGAAGACCAAATAGGAGTACTAAGAATTCATATAGTCCATCGGGCGTGATAAAGGCGGTCTTTTCCCTATCTGATTCTTTGAGGGGGACCTGTCAGTATCCCTTTGTGAGGTCTAGGGTTGTTATGTATTTGGCCTCTCCCAGTTTTTCAATCAATTCGTCTACCCTAGGAATTGGGTAAGAATAGAATTTGGAGATGGAATTAAGGGTTCTGAAGTCCATGCAAAATCGGGTAGACCCATCAGGCTTGGGCACCATGACTATGGGGAACAACCATTTGCTCCGTGAGGGGTGAATAACCCCCATGTCCAACATGCTCTGGACTTCAATCCTTACTGCCTGTCTCCGGGCAGCCGGTATCCTGTAAGGTCGTTGCTGTATTACCCGGCCTGGGATGGTCTCGATGGCATGTTCGGTTAGGGTGGTCCTCCCTGGTTTGTCTGACAACATGGGGCAGAATGGCTTTAGCATGGCATCTAGGGACTGTCTTTCCTGCTCCGGGAGGGTATCGTCAATCACCAGCTGCTCTATGGTGCAGGAGGGAGTTGCACCGGTGGGTATGGTCAGACGGGCCGGGATGGGTAAAGGCCCTAGCCACTTTTTAAGTAAATTGATATGGTAGATCTGGATCCGAGAGGGTGTGATCTGCACCTTGTAACTGGTTCTACCGACAGTCCCTACTACTTTGTAGGGGCCAAGCCACTCTGACCTGACTTTTCTTGAGGGAGAGGGCATCAATACTAGCACCCAGTCATTTATACTTAGGTGTCGCCATTTTTTTTCTTTATCATAGAAATGCCTTTGCCTTTCTTGTTTTTTCTCGAGGTGTTAATAGGCCAGGTCTTTTAATTTCCCTATTCTGGACCTGAGGTTTTGGGTGTATTCCAGAAAACTGCGGGCTTCGTCGGCTTCCTCTTTTTCCCATGCCTCTTTAGTCATGTCCAGGAGGGACCTCGGCTGCCTCCCATATAACATCTCAAAGGAGGAACAGCCTAGGCTGCTCTGGACCGGACTCCGGATCACATAAAGGGCCAGAGGAAGAAGCTGGTCCCACTCTTTTCCTTCAACACAGAGCATCTTTTTCAACACTAGTTTTATAGTCCCATTATATCTCTCTACCAACCCATCCGTTTGTGGATGATATACAGAGGTTTTTATATGACTAAGGTTGAGGGTTTTACACACTTCTCTCATCATCCGGGAAACAAACGGGGTGCCTTGGTCAGTCAATATTTCTTTCGGGAAACCGACTCTCAAAAAGAGTTTGATAAGCCGGTCTGCTATGTTCTGTGTGGTGGGGGCTTTTAATGGAAAGGCTTCTGGATACCGGGTTGCATAATCAACGACCACCAGAGCATACTGGTGTCCTTTACGGGTTTTTGGCAGAGGTCCTCTAAGGTCCATGCCTATCCGTGTAAATGGCGTGCCTATTACCGGCACCGGTTGCAAGGGCACGGCAGGTGGGCGATAGGGGTTTCTTCTCTGACACGTCTCGCACTCCTGACAGTGTTTCTTTATGTCACCATATACGCCTGGCCAATAGAAATGTCTCAGCACATTCTGAGTGGTCTTCTCAGCACCTATATGACCAGCGGTGAGGTGGGAGTGTGAGAAAAACATTATCTGATTTCGAAAAGAAGAGGGGACTAATAATTGCAGTGTCTCTCTTTTCTCCCCTAATCTATATAGGAGCCCTTCTTTAATGACAAAGTGAGGGTACCCGGGTATTGGATTGTTGTCTGTTTCCTTAGCGCTTCGCCAAGCGTTCTGGAGCGTAGGGTCATTTACTTGTGCAAACCGAAAACTCCTATCAAGAACCCAGGGTTCTGGGGTGAGCATGGCTGGTAGGGGTGTTCTCTCTAAGGGTTCTCCTTCCCTCTTGTTCTGCCCATACTGCACCGTGGAAAGAAACATCCCTAGAAAACTGGGATTGCCGGTTCCTATAATAAGCTCCTCCGGTAATTCTGGCATTACTCCTACCCTCACCGTATAGGGGACTCCGCTTTTATAGGTTAGTTCTATGGTAGCCACAGGGTATGGCTTCACATCCCCATGAACACATCTGATGTGTACTAGAGTCTCGGGAAGAAGCTGGTTGGAACATACTATACTACCCTGGATCACAGACAGCCTACATCCTGAGTCCAGTAACGCCCTGACTGTTTGTCCATTCACTTTCACACTCACGTAAAACGTGCTCCCCATCTCTGCGGTAAAGATAACGGATCTTGGAACGTAACCGATCTCCATCGGTTCCTCGGTGGTCTTCTTCCGGGGACACGCACGTGCTATATGGCCCCAGTCTCCGCAGTCGAAGCACTGAGGGCCTTTGAATGTTGGTACTTCGGGTCTTTGATTTCTGCTCCTCATGGTTTCAGGAGGAGGCTTGTTTGTCTGTCTCACGAATTTCCCGGGTAGGGGTTTGTAATTCCTTTCAGGCTCCCCTGTGACATTACGGGGTTGGGCCCTGGAGAAGGTGGTGGCCATTTCGATTGCTTCATTTGTAGTCAGGTTTGCGTGTTGGCGTAGCCACCTTTGGGTGTTTTACGGTAGGGCCTCTAGGTATTGTTCGAGGTATACCCTGTCCATTATTTCTTCCTTCGTACTCTCCAGGGGTTTTAGCCACTTATCCGCCGCGGTCTTCAGCCAGAAGAACAGGGTTTTATGGTTTTCTCCTGGACATCCTTTTTCCTTCCGAAACCGTACTCTGTAAGCCTCAGCATCCAGTCCCAAATGATCAAGGATGATGTTTTTAATTTCAGCATATGGGGTGTTTCCGATAGGATTCGCCACTTGGTATGCTGCCTGGGCTTCCCCAGACAACAACGGTGCTAGAAAAAAGGGCCATTTTCCACTGGCCAATTGCAAGCTCTGGCTGCTCTTTCAAAGTTGAGCAGGTAAGCATCAGGATCTTCCCCTGCTATGTATTTCTGCAGGGATATGCCCGTGGGTCCCGGCATGAGGGGTCTGTTTTCGCGGGCCACCCCTGTTGATTGTTCGGGGACAAGTTTCTGCAAGCCCTGCACTTGAGCTGCCATGGTGTCTTTGAATACATCCCTATCGGACTGGGCCGATGTCATTTGGCGTTCCACCGCCCACTCCAGTTTCTCCTGTCCCTTTACTAAATGCTGAATTAAGGCCTCCATTATGTCCGTACAAATGGCTAGTGTGCCCGCATTCTCCACCAGTTGTGATGGGTAAGCAGGTTCAGGGTCTATATATGAAGTAAGGTCCACACCAAATCGGGTAAGACTAGGCTTTATTTTACGGTATACACGTCTCTTATGGGTTGCCAGAGTTCGTCTGGGGAAGAAATCGGATAATTTGTCTTATTCATTCTTCCTGCTTTATGTCTGAGGTTTCTAACGTCTGCTTCTTTCTTCGGAGGCAGATGCTCCTCGGACAAAAGGAAAAAAAAATAGGGAATGTGTGAGACTCACTGTCCACACAGAGGGGGGGATAAAGGAGTGAGGGACCACCGGTGCAGGTTCTACAATTCCAAGGGGGGTGCACGTGTCGAGTAAATACCGGGAGAGGATAGGCATGAGAAAGGGCCTTTAACTGCTATCTTTCTCCCTCCTCCCGACCCACCCCGCCAAACGGTCCCGTACCTGGTGTAGCCACGCTTCTCCAGAAGCGTGGCTGGGCGCAGCGTGGGGTCGTTGGCCTCCGGGCTCTCTGCGGGTTCTCATCTCGAAGGGGTTCCACGTCCGGGGCGGCTGCTCGTCGTTCGGCATCTCCTTCCATTCGTGCTCCTTGTTTGTCTCCGTCTCAGCTTCATCTCTTCTGGGATTTTCAGTGTTCCTCCCACGACAGGGACTCCGCGGGATTGGTCCATGGAGGATGACATCACAGCCCTGGGTGGAGGGTTCCCTGGGTTCCGTTTCGTTAAAGAGACAGGACTCAGAAAAGGAAGGGTCGCAGTCCTATGATGCACGGGGCTCGATGCTCCAATCCTCCGGCTGCAATGAAAGGGGACGAGGCTTTTCAAGTGGGGCAGACCACCAGTCGTCCATACGTATATCTACCTCTTTTCCTTGTATTCTATCTTGGGGAACGACGGGACCGTGACGCGTGTGAAAAAAGGATGTTTCTTTTATTAGGTCAAGTGGTGCTCTTGACACTAAGGTGGTTATGTAATTTCTCATTTTGGGGTGGCCTGTTTGGAAGTTAAAACAGGGAGTGTTGCTCACACTGAGGTGATGTCCAGGTTAGCCTTATTGTAAGGCAGGAAGATTTTACGCATGGTGCTGTGGTTCAGGTTGGATTCAGGCTATTCCAGGGTATGTTGTCATTTAACCCTGTGACGTTCGTGGAAAGGCAATAGATCCAACGTTGCTCCTTAAGTAGTAGGATCCTGTCATTTGAAAGGGTCTGGCTGTTGATATGTTCTATTACAGTCCAGTTTAGGTAATTTGGGGTGTGGTTTGCTTGGATGAAGTGGTCTGTCAGTTTACTTATGTTTTTTCTAAACCGTATGGTGCTGCGATGTTCCACAATTCGGGTTCTGACTTTGCGACTCGTCATGCCTACATAACGTAGGCCGCATGTGCAGGTGATCAAATAGATGACATTATTGGAGTTGCAGTTAGTGTGGTGAAGCTGTTGCCACGTTTTTACTGTCTCCAGACTCAAGTTTTTAGTTGCTTTTGTAAGGTGGCAAACACTGCAGTCACCGCAGGGGTAGTGACCTTTAATGCCGGGGAACACCCACGCATTAAGTACAGTGTTAGGTGCTGGAGTTCTGGGTATAGGTGGTCTGGTGGAGACCAGGCGGTCTCGAAGGCTACCCGCTTTTTTGTATGCCAATAGTGGGCGTTCCCATTTCATGGTGCCACTATTTATTATGTGCCAGTTCTTGTTAAGTATCTTGGCTACTTGAATAGAGGCCACATTGTAGGTGGTGACGCAGGTCAAACGTGTCATGGTGTTGTCCCGTGTGGTGTCTTCAAGGAGGGCGTCCCTCTGTTGGTTGCGAGCCCTCTTCTTGGTGGTATTGATTATCTTCTCTGGGTACCCGCGTGATCGTAGCTTATCTGCTAGGTCAAAGGATTGCTGAAGGCTATCTTGGAGTTGCTAGCACTACTGGTGAACCGTAGGAAGGGATCCCGCTGGTTAAGCCACGTCAGGAAATTGTCGAGGGTGTCGATCGGCCCTGTCCATATCATGAGGATATCGTCAATGTAGCGTCGCCAAAATTGGATGTTGGTGCTGTATGGGTCGGTAGCTGCCAGGATGTGTTGTTTCTCAAACTGATATACGTAGAGGCCAGCTACGCTGGGGGCGAAAACACTGCCCATAGACGTCCCGTTCGTCTGCAAGTAGAACTCTCCTTCGAATTCGAAATAATTTTGTTTAAGTGCTAGGGTGGCGCACTGCAGAATAAATTCCCTTGGTGTCGTATGCTCCCAGGTGGTTTCATAGAGCATATTCCTGAGCATTTGTAGGGTATCGTCCTGTGGAAGGCTTGTATATAAACTCTCGATATCCAAACCTACTAGGAGTTGGACAGTGGGGTCAAAATCAGTATCCTTGATGAGTTTCAGGAGATGTTTTGTGTCCTTTATGTAGGTGGAGGATGCTTGGACCATTGGGTTTAAGAAAAAATCACAAAACCTAGATAGCGGTTCTAGGAGGGAATTGATCCCTGATACTATCGGGCGTCCAGGTGGTGGTCTTGTCTCTTTATGAATTTTAGGGACCGTATAAAAATACGGTACCTTTGCCTTCTTAGCACAGAGGTAATTAGCCTCTTGTTTGGAAATCTGGTTATTGGTCCCTGCAGTTTCTACCAGAGAGATGATAGTGTCCTTCAGGGTGGTGGTGGGGTCTTCTGTCAGGCGTTTGTAGTTCTGAGGGTCGTTTAGTACCTCCTACACTCAGTGGTGTAGTCTGTCTTATTCTGAATGACTATCCCTCCACCCTTGTCAGCTGGTTTTATAACAATGAGGGGGTTTTCTTGTAGGTTACGTATGGCCTCGCTTTCTTTGGTAGTCAGGTTGTTGAAGGGCTTAGGTGGATCAAGATTTTCAATTTGGTGATAGACTGCCTGCTCGAAGGTGGTGATTTCCACAGGGATGCAGGAAGGTGGTGGGCAAAATGAGGATTTAACTTTCAGTCCTGTCTCATTGGTTTGTACATTGGATTCCGTTAGAGGTTGTTTTTCAAAAAACGCCTTTAGTTTCAGCTTACGAAAGAATTCAGCTAATTCCACATGAAGTTGGAATTTGTCCAGGTGTGTGTTCGGTACAAAGGAAAGGCCTTTGTTGAGGACATCTTCCTCTGTGGGGGACAAAGAGATGTTGGATAGGTTGAAGACCAGAGATTGTGCATTTTGGTTGTTACTGGTTATCTCATTCCGCTCGTTCCTGGTAAAGGTTCCTTGGTTTTGCTCCTCGTGTGGGTGCCTACTGGTCCCTCGTCGTCTGACCAATGCGCCTGTTGATTGTTCCGTCTCCTTCCTCATGCAGGGTGGCCTCGTCCTAAAAAAGGCAGCCTCTGGTTGGGTTGGAAAAAGGCTTGTTGTCCGGGGGGGTACAACGGTGGCCATCCAAAGATGGGATTTTGTGGGGGGTGATTGAACACTGGTGGGCCATAGTTGAGGCCCGGTGTTGGTAATTGCCCCAGGGTTGTTGCTGCCATTTGGGTGTTCTACCCCTGCCTTTTCTTTTGTATGTGCTGCCAGATGTGGAGTCGCTGGAGTGTGAGCTGCCATCCCCACTTGTGTCAGAAGAAGTGTCTTGCCGGCTCGGAACGGTATAGTTGTCATCCGCATATGGGTACACTTTGTTGTAGGCAAATCTTTTTGGAATTTGTTGATTTTGGCCTGTATCCAATATTCCTTATATTCAGCTAGGTCTTTGTTTGATTCATCCAGTTTTTCTTAAAGGATGTGATTGACGTCTTAAAGTGGCTCTCAGTGGTCTGGATGTCTATGATCATTGCATCGGAGAGGCGCTTGGCAGTTTTGATAATGAGCACCAACCAGTCCCTGGTGCAGTGCCATGCAATTTGAGCCCAGTCCTTCCTGAAGGAAGCATCCTCCAGGAAGATCCTGCGCGGATTGGTCACTAAAAGGCCCTTGGGTGCGGTGCTCGTGTGGAGATATTCGGTTAAGATCACACTGTGTAGTATGGTGCGGATCCTATTGCATTTCTTCTCAGTGAGTTTATCCCAGTCGGTGGTCTGGGCTATTGTTTGTGATATGTTTAGGTCAGCCATTAAGGGTGGGTCTTTGAGTATTTCACTGATGTCATCCTCTGTGAATGTTAGGCCGGGATTGTCTGCCATGATGGTAGGCGAGTGGTGTGTTATTTGAGAGGTAACTCTCACAGCTGTGCGCTGCCAATAATAATAAGAATCAAAAGGAGAGGGCGGAAAGATACTGGAGCCAGTTCACTTCCCCTGGTATATATGTTTTATCAAAGAGAACTAGCTCTGGAGTGGGTGCTCCTAGCGTATGTTTGTTTGGGAAAGGAAACACATTATGTTTATAGTAAGGCCTTCACTCATCAACCTAGTTGGTGACATGCTTCCTCATCGGGCCCCACCCAAGGCACCAAGTGCACCTTGGGTATGCTACGACGCTTGGATACAGCGGAGCTGGTATTGTGCCATGAGAGTGTAGTGAAAGGAAGTGAGTGAATGTTAAAAAAGCTGTCCTAAGGTTCCCTGGAATAAAAAATGACTATTTTAATGAGTGGGCCCTTGGCAGTTAATAAAAATGAGAATCGGATATTTAAGGAGATCTTAAGGTAATATCCTAGTCGGTCAACATGTTTCAGCCATGCTCTCTTAGTGGTATGGCTTTCTTCAGGACCTATGTGTAGTGCAAAGTGAGTGGTCTAAAAACGTGTTATTAGAAGTCCATATATGTGACACACATGCTAAGGTGTGATATGTGGTAGAGGAGAATTACCTCTAGTGGCGCTTTCCTGTGGGGAAGGAAAAGACAAACAAACATACAGAGAAACATTTAACATACTGGTATAGTTATTTCAGGAGCGGAGTGTCCGTGCTCTTATGCGGTCAAAGGCACAGTGAGGACAGGGTGTGGCGTAATTAGTTATAATAGACGCCTGGTAATTTATGCGGTACCGAGTGGTAATCAAGATGCGTATAACATGGTGCATCGTGTAACTTAAAAACGAAAAGCGAAAGAAGCAAAGTATCTTACTCAGACAATATCCGGAAAGTGCCCCATGAGTTCCATGTGGGGCCCGACCTGTAGTCACACTCTATGTGACAAAAATTAAAAGAGGAGACAAAAGCGATTTAAAATTTAAAATTTACCCGCATGCTTGGCTGTGAGAAAATGCCAGCAGCCAAATGCGATGCAGCGCGCGCAACGAAATTTGTTTTATTTATTTATTTGTTTACTTACCTCTGTTCGGCCGTATGCCGTAGTTTACTACCCCCCCCACCCTGCTCCTCCCCCACCCCACCGCCCCCGGCACTCCCTCCACGAGCCGCTACTGCACAAACTATGAGTTTTCAAGCTTACTCCCTACCTAAACGGCGCTGGGGAACACAGGGTTATGCAGGACAAACAAGGGATGTTTAACCCTGAGGAATAACAATAATGCGCAGTTTGGCAGTTTGAGTGCCTAAACTATTCCCTTCATGCATTTATATGCATTGTCGAAATAAAGGGATGTGTGACTCACGTAAAGCAAAAACAAAGGCAGTGGATGAAAGAATGTGCTTGAGTTGAAATAGGGCAGCACCTGGTGGGGGGAAAGAATTCTTCCATAGTTTTGCATTTTGCGAAGTATAATGTTTATTGAATGAACAGAGACAATATTTTAAATTGTATATGAAATGTAATTACTTTCTGTTGTTTAGGTGTTTATTGAGTAATTTGGGCACATTGTAATTACATTACTGAGCGCAACATACACAGATCACGACCCGAGTTTTGAAAATCCTTGCATTATGTATGTGGGCTGCGAGGTGTTTTGCATTTAGTTGGAGTTTTACGATGATGACCCGACATTTGTCGCAGGTAATTAACCGGTGGTCTTCTAGGTTTTAACATCGAGAAAGTGCAGCCACAAGCAGTATTACACGCACTATTTGCATTAACTGTGGTATTTTAAATTTAGGAAGATCGGCATGGACAGTATTAGCGCTGTTAAAAGAACAATAATTGCAAGAAAAGATGCAGTTGCAGATCTCTTTTCTTTTATGTTCATGAACCATGTGATCTGTGACACATTACTTAAGTGAGCTCAATATGGCGCCCAAGATATGAGAACAAGGCCGGTGCCTTGGCTGAAATGCGTCATTTTGGCGAACGTGTTGGATTAAAAATCAGTGGTTGAGGGGGGCGTGGTCTGAGCCGCCACAAGATGGCCGCTTCCAGCTGAGGCTCTGCGCTTCGAACGGGACCTCTTCGACCGTCGGAGCCGCGAATCTCGTTGTTTGCGGGCATGAGCTGAGGCCTCTACGGAGCAGGCGCGGGGGCACAGGTAGCTTCTTTTTATTTTATTTTCGGAGCTGTTTTCAGCCTGTTTTCCCCCGCGCCGTACTCCCCTCAATTATCTTTGGTGGCGCCCGCCATTTTGAATTTCGGCGGGACGCGACTTTTCAACGCTGCATCCCCGGTGCTGCCCGCGGCAAGGTTATTCAGGACGCCGCTGTGATTTCACGTGGGAGGTGTTGCTTCCTGAGGGGGCACACAAGGGATCAGCTGCTTTGCCAATGTGCTACCTGTCTCCTTATTGCTCTGGGACTCCTGACATGCTCTGCCACTAAGAAAATGTGCCGGTTGTGCCTCTCTTCTGAAGATTTTTTACTCAGACATTACTCTTAGCTTCCTTATGGTGAGCTCTCTTTTGGTGAACCTGAAGTTAAAGCAGCTCAGCTTAATGCTGCATCATTGTCCTCACATGTTTCCTTAATTGAATAGTTGCGCCTGCTTTGCCTATGTATTTCTCCTGCACCTCTATGCAAGACAATATCTTGTGACGCACGTTGAAGTGCCATTGGAACTGGTTACAATTGGAGTCATATGGTGACGCAACTTGTGTAGTGCTTCATAGCTCATGCTTTGTTCTTCATATCTCTTTCTTCCCTGGTCAATGGACTGAGCCGGGCTGTTCATGTTTGGAATGCCTTCTTTATTAGTTCAGTGATACCTTCTAGTACAGGGTGGCTGCTATAAATTCTAGTGGCTGGATACTGACTTTATTCTTTGCTGTCTGTGCTAGCAGCATCAGTCAGGTTACTTCAGTTGTGTTTGGACAAGGACCAAAAATTTGACGGCGGTTTATAAGACTTATAACCTGTTCATATATGCTGGATATCTTTTGAAAGCCCCAATATTTCAGTAAATTCACATGTTTGGAGCCCTCTTCTTCTCTGGGTCAGAAATCTCTCTCGACAAATATGTCCTCTCGCAAGGAACCCAATCCTGTTGCTCCCCCTAAACGTCATAAGAAGGAACCTAACTCGCCTACCAAGTCGCCGCTACCCATAACTATGGAAGATCTTATGGAAGAGATAAAGTTGATTAAGCCTTTCGTCATTGAAACTAATGCCACCCTTCAAAAGTTAGATGAGAAATGGTCTAGCCTGGAGTCCAGAATGTCTGCTGTGGAACAGAGGATCAGTGATACTCAAGACGTGATACCTCAGGTTGCGACTATGTCTAAAGAGATTACACTCCTCAAGATGCAAACGGAGGATTTAGAAAATCGCAATAGACGCAATAACCTTCGAATTTATGGTATTCCCGAGGGAGAGGAGGGGTCAGACATGCTTGCCTTCCTCAAAATTCATATTCCTAAAATTGTTGGTCTTAAAGATGGCACCACTCTCAATTTACAGCGCGCTCATCGCATTGGCCCTAAAACTGGAGGTTCATCTTCTTCATCGTCAGTAAATCGTCCCAGAGGGATAATCGTTTTATTTTTGGAGTATACTGAATTGTTAATGGTCCTTTCAGCGGCAAAGTCAAGAAAGCAGATGTTATGGTCTGGTCAAAAGGTTTTTATCTCTCAAGATGTGGCCCGCGCCACTGCAGCTCGTCGCAAGGAATTTCTCTCTCTTCGCCCGGCTCTACGATCCATGAATGCCAGATATGGCCTAGTTCATCCCTGCTTCTTCAAGGTTACTTATAAAGAGAGGTCCTACTCTTTTGATCGTCCTGAAGACCTGAGACAGTTTATTTCTCGCCATAAAGGGGACGAGATGGACTTTGGAGGGCCCTGAGTAACATTGTCGATCTGTCTTATGTTTGGTCTTCTGAGATTAATGCTTTCTATTCAATTGTTCTGAAGATATCTGTTTTCCTTGTCGTTGTCTTAATGGTCCGTTGTTGTTGTCTTTTTTCGATCACTATGGCTCGTTAGCCTTTTCAGAGGATATTTCACTACGTGATTTTTCCTTGTTTTTCTCCGCAGATGTTTCTTTCCTGTGTTGACTTATCCCCCAGATGCCACCCTCCTCCTTGCCCTCTCGTTCCATTCCCAATGTTCATGGTTACCCCTTACGTCTGGTAAGTGTTGAGCATTCCATTCGTTATCATGGCAGTATGTTGTTCCCCTGTTTTAATGTTTATCATCTTTCTTAGTTTTGTTTGATATGAAGTTGGTCTTTCCCGATTTGTTATCATATACTAAGCTCCTTCTCTTTTATTTATTTATTTTTCTACCTAGAGGTTTCGGTTGTTCTCGGATGTCTTTGTTGGTTTGGCTGTCTGTCTTCTTCTGCGGCTTCCCGCTTCCCCATGTTATTTTCTCTATTCTGGATACTTACTCTGTCTTCTTTGACTGAAGTTTCTCGGCTTCTAGTCAACTGTTCATTCCCTATCTCTTACTTCTTTTGCTTTTTCCTTTGCTCCTCTTTCCTTTTCCTGCTTTTTTCCTTTTTCACCTTCCCCTTTGTATTTTCTGAATTTGCTTCTCCTTTTTCTTCTATCACTCACTTTTTCTTTTCGTATTCTCTCATCTTTGTTCAGTTTTTCTTTTTTCTCTCTATCTCTTTCTCACTTTCTGATTTCGTATCTTCTTTTTTGATTGTACCTCCATTTTTTCTTATTCTGCTCTCTTTCTTTGTAATCATTATTTTTTACCATTTACATATTCATCTTCATGTTCCTTTGCACACTTCTCAATGCATTCATTGTTTTGTTTTTGGTAGCCTTTATATTGACTGTATAATTTTGATGAATTTTCTAATATTATTATTAGTATTAATGCCTTTTATTTTTGCCTTGTAATGACTGATAATGTTCGGATTATCTCATGGAATGTAAAGGGATTACGTAATCCAGTTAAAAAACAATGGGTACTTACCCATCTCTCTAAACTTCAATGTAAAATTGCTATGCTACAAGAAACACACCTTAAGGAGAGTGATGTTAATTCCCTTAAAAAGCAATGGGTGGGTCATGTTTATAGTTCCCCATCCAAAGACAGAAAGAATGGTGTCGTAATACTCTTTCACAAATTACTTTCCCTTACGATAGAAAAAGAAGAGAAGGATGAAGATGGACGTTGGCTCCTTCTCCATACTATTATTAATGGATCCCTTGTTTCTTTACTTAACATCTATGGCCCCACAGGAATTGACTCACAATTTTGGCAATCCATGTCCCATACTCTTCATGCATGTTCTAGCTCTAATCTCATAGTGGGTGGTGACTGTAATCAAGTCATGGACCCTTTCACGGATAGGAAATCCTCTTCTAGGTACATTCCTAATAAAATGCAAAAACCTTTGCTAGGACCATCCGTGCGAGGGGCCTAGTGGATGCCTGGAGAATATTCAAGCCTGATAGTTTAGAATATACATTTTATTCCCCCACTCATAACTCCACTTCTAGAATCGATTACATTTTTTTAAGCCCGCACCTCCTTTCCAACCTCCTACATGCAGAGATTGGCTCCATTCTTATTTCCGATCACCCTCCTGTTTTGATTAGTTTAGACCTCCCTTCTTTATCTTCTAAATCTCGTTGTAGGTGTTTTAACAATTATCTTCTTAAAGATCCCTCCTTTCTAAGCCGCTTTAAAGTTTTTGTTTCTGAATTCTTTCTCCTTAATGCTAGTCCTGATATGCCTTTTCATATTGTCTGGGATTCCTTCAAAGCGACAGCCAGAGGCTTCATTATAGATTATGTAGCTAGCAAAAGGAAAAAGTATCGTAAAGAATCCGCTTCTCTGCACTCCTCTATTAAAGAATTGGAACATGCTTATTTTTCTTCTAAAAATATCGACACCCTCAAGACTCTGGTCCAAGCAAAACTTGACTTTAATAGGAAAACCATAGAAGAGGCCCCAGGGACGTTGCTAAAAATGAACTCTAAATTTTATGGTGGTCGTAATCGAGCTGGTAAGCTGTTGGCGAACTACTTGAAGGTTAAATCTCAAAGATCTAGAGTAGTTAAGATTATTGATGATAATGATATTCCCCGCTTTAAGGATGAAGAAATACTAACTTGCTTTACAGATTTTTATAAGACTCTTTATACTGCTGAATCTTCCCTTCTGATGCAAATCTGGACTCTTTTTTGACTCATTACCTCCCCGCTCTTTCCCTCTTCCTGACTGTTCTATTTTGGAAAAAGATATATCTCTTTCAGAGATTAAATCTGCTTTGTCCATGATACCTAAAGATAAGGCTCCTGGTCCTGATGGTCTCACTGCTGAGTTTTATTCTTGCTTTTCTCCTGTTTTCTGCCCCATCTTTTATCTCTTTTTCAACATTTTGTTCTTAACGATGAGGCTCGAGGCTCTTTTCTTGAAGCTATGATTTGTCTCATTCCCAAAAAAGATAAAGACCCGTCTCGATGTGCCAACTATCGTCCTATATCTTTGATTAATCTTGATTGCAAATTATTTGCCAAGGTATTAGCCCTTCGTATCAATCAGGTCCTTCCTGATTTAATTGGTTCCGAACAAACAGGGTTTGTTAAGGGAAGGACTATTTCTGATAATTCCAGAACTTTCCCCAATATTATTCATCTTGCATCTAAGAGTTCTTCCCCTATAGCCGCCATAACCCTGGACGCGGAAAAAGCCTTTGATCGTGTTCATTGGCTTTTCATGATGCGCGCCCTTAAATGGCATGGTTTTGGTCCTTCTATTTTGTCCCTTATAAAATTGTTATATTCCTCTCCGACCACTTCAGTTTTTGTTAATGGCTCTCAATCCTCTTATTTCCCTTTACAAAGGGGTACTCGTCAGGGATGTCCTCTCTCCCCGTTACTTTTTATCCTTTCTCTTGAGCCCTTTCTTCACTCTTTACGACACTCCCCCACCTTCCGAGGCTTTACGCACAAATCTGTTGAAATTAAATTTACTGCTTATGCAGATGATATTATGTTATACGTTTCTGATCCTTCTACCTCTATGCCTGCTTTTACCGAACTTCTCTCTTCTTATGCGGCCTTGTCAGGCTATAAATTTAAGTTTTCCAAATCTGAAGTGCTTCCTTTAAATAAATATTGTTTACGGAGTATGTTTGAGGGTATCGATTTTAAATGGAATACTAATAATATTACTTGCTTGGGGATTAAATATTCTTCTACCCTTACAAAAACGATTCAGTTTAATTTGGAAGAGGTTCTACCAAAAGTAAATACTATGGTAGATAGATGGTCTCCCCTTTTTTTGTCATGGTGGGGTAGATTGGACACCATTAAAATGATGTTGCTTCCCGTTATTAACTTCTATTTATCCATGTTACCAGTTAAACTACCATTGAAGTTTTTAAAACCCTTAATGGAACTTTGAGTAAATTTCTTTGGAATGGTCGGAAAGCTCGTATTTCTTTGGCCCTTCTCTCTGCTCCTAAAGATAGGGGTGGTATCCATTTTCCCAATTTTCGACAGTATCATTCCTCTTTTCTAATTCGCCAAATGTTACCACATCTATCTACTTCGGGAGGAACTTTCACCTCTGTATGGCACAGGTTGGAGGAATCTCTGATCTCTCCTTTCCCTTTTTCTCTCTTAGCAAGCTTTACCCATCCTCCTCGTTCTTTTAACTACCCAACGATTTCAAAATTCATTTAAACTTTTCATCCTATTAAATGTTAATCTCATAGTCCCTTACAGATATTTTTGGATTCATCTCTTTGGCATAATAAAAATATCAAATTGTCTAATCGCACTATTTTTTGGAAAACATGGGCTACCAAAGGGATCTTCCAAGTTAAGCAATTAATACAGGATTCTCGTTGTCTTTCCCTACAAGAGGTTCAGTCCACCTTTGACCTACCTGCATCCTCGTTACTTACATACGAGTCTCTACGATTGCTCTTGACGGATCAGCTTTCTCTACTTTCTGGACCTTCTCTTCCCTCTCAAGATCCTCTGTTAGAACCTTTATCCACCTCCCCTTTCATTAGAGCCTCTCAAGTTTACAAATACCTGCATTTTTCTTCTCCCAGTCGCCCTAAAAGTAAAGTTGAGCTCTTATGGGAATCTGATTTACAACGTACCCTTTCTGTTCATACATGGAACTCCATTTGGACACGCATACATCACACATCTTGTAATTCTAGCACCACTCAGACCCTTTATTATTTTTATCATAGACTATTTTTAACTCCACTATCACTCTCCACGCATAGTTCACATTTATCCCCGAATTGTTGGGTATGTCCTACTACTCCCGGCTCTTTTATGCATTCCTTTTTTCTTTGCCCTAATATTGCCCGTTTTTGGACTAAGGTATGTGAGTCAATCTCCTCTATTTGTACTATTAAATTTCCTTTTGAAATACTCCATATTTTTGGGAAGCAATTCTGCAGACTGGTTTGGTTCTCACAAGGTGGGCATATTTGTGGACTTGTTAATTGCTATTGCCTTTCAGGTAATTACCTCTAACTGGAAGGATGCCTCTAAGGTTTCTTTTTCCACCTGGTGGAACCTTCTTTGTTATCACCACAGACTGGACAGAGCTTCTTCCAAAACTTCTCAACAACTTATTCGTAAAGAAGCCCTCTGGTCTCCACTTACCAATTACTTATCTGCATCTGCACTACGTAATCAAGATAGCTCCTTCGTTTATCAACCACCATGAGTACTTTATTCTTTTCTTCTTCTATTTCAATTTCTTTTATTTGTCCCATGTACAGTTATTATTCTGTTTTTAGGATCCACTATGATTACTATAAGATTAATGTTCCATTATAATACTAGATGAAGATACTACTATATCTTCAGTTTCCTTCCTCTTTCTTTTCTTTTTCTTTTCCCCCTTCTCTGTTCTTTTCTCTCTTTCTCCTCCTTTTTCTTTTCTCCCTTCCTCCTTCTCTAGACTTTCCTTTCTTCTGAAAAAAACAAAAAATTTAAAATGCTATTTATTTTCCAGGTACAAATTTTTATTATTGCTTTTCTTCTTTGGCATATCTTTAGATTTATGACAGATTTCCTGTGTCATTTATTCCATCAAGTTATTTATTCAGTCTGCTAATCTAATGCTACTCATTTTATAAGCATTGTTGTATATTGTACTTATGTTTCTAATTACTTTAATAAAGCTCTTTAAACTAAAAAAAAAAAATCAGTGGTTGATGAAACTGGTATCCTGTGCTGTGTCATTACCTGTTGGATTCATGGACAGGTCGTGGTTGCAATATATGCTTGTTTCCGGTCCAGGGAAGACCTGGCTTGGCAGATCAGGCTGGACTGTTCCCATGAGGCACAGGATCAAGACTGATTTGCATATAGCTGGGTCTGAACTGGGGTGGCGAAGTGAGCAAAAGAACGATGATGGATTCAACTAAGATCTGTGACTGGGGGTGAGTGAAAAGTTTCAGCGCTCCGTCCATCATCTCCTTGTGTTTGCTTTGTTCTCCCTAAGTTGGCAGGGTATGCCCAGATGTGGGTCCCTTGCTCACTTTGCCACTGGATTCAAGCTAGCCTGGCTGACGACGAATGTTACCCCGAAACCAGTCCCAGGATGCTTGTTTTTGGTCCAGGGAAGACCTGGCTTGGCAGTTCGGGCTGGACTGTTCCCATGAAGCACAGGGTCAAGGCTGATTTGCGTATAGCTGGGTCTGAACTGGGGTGGCGAAGTGAGCTAAAGAGTGATGATGGATTCAACCCAGATCTGTGACTGAGGATGAGTGTCTGAAAAGTTTCAGCGTTCTGTCCATCATCTCCTTGTGTTTGTTTTGTCACGCACAACACCATTTTGTCAAGACTCTTCATTCTATTTATAATAAAAATGAAAAGCTTCCTCTTCAAAGCAAAGGCCTTGTCAGCTACTCTCTCAACTCGTTCTTTCTGTTTCAGTGCCTCTCTCCTTCTTTCATACTTATCATAATTCTCAGTAGATTTATAACTACTCTACTACGAAACATCCCGGCTCTGATTTTCTTAAACTGGCTCTGTTTCCTGGTTAAGGTGTGTCCATCTTTGTTGCACTCTTTACTGTTCTTGTTATATAGATTTTTTCCACTGTTATTCTTTCTCATAGTTAGAATTTTATTTTCATTATTTTGTAATCTTTGGAAATGTCCACATATACTTTTAAGAAATTACTTTGTCCTCTTACCAGTAGCTCCTTTTTCTTTCACCACTTTTTCTTCAGTTTGTCCCTTTTGTGTCTCAGTTCTGCATAGATACTGTAGTTGCTTCTGTTCCTTTTTTGTTCAAACTTTTGTAGGCATTCTGTCTGCAGTTATGCAGATATTGGGGCATATTAGCAAGAACATGCGATAAATATCGCAAACCTTGCTTAGCGCGCCTTTTTTTATCGCCGGCTATCGCTGGATATTACCGCGGAAATAACATGCTATTAGCAAGGTTTATCTCCATTGCGATAAAATATCCAGCGATAGCGGCGAAACCCAGCTTTAACGCGAGAGATCCAGCGATAAAATCCTATCGCTAATTCTGGGGACTTAACCTTACAATCCACCTCCCATTGACTTTCATTGCTAAGTCATGTTTTTATCAGTTCTAAAAACAAGCGCTAATCGGGGTTAGCGCTGTTTTTATCGCTTCGCGGGAATTGCTAATAGGCGATAGGTATGTAAGCGACTGTTTTCTGTCGCTTTTAGTTGGAAACGCCTACCTTGCATATCATTAGCGATGTAAAACCCGGCCGCTATCGCCGGAAAGCTGTCGCTAACGCCTGTTAGCGACAGCTTGCTAATAGGGCGTTAAAAATATCGCCGCTTTAGCGGCAAAAAGTGCCGCTAAAGCCCTTGATAATATGCCCCATTGTTCTGTAAAAAAAAAGTATGTTTGAATTTTTTTCTAGCCAATGCACCAACTACTTTACTACTGGCTTACACATAATGCAAAAACTGTTTTTATGTTATGTTACAGTTTGAAATCTACAGATGAACCATGCTACATAACTACAAGCATTTACTTCAATTTACCCAACCCAACCAAAACGCAATACTTAACTTATTAGTTACCTTTTAATATTATAGCACCCTCTCCTACAACACAGCTGCACCATATCTCAGTTCTTACTTATACACGCTAAAAGACCACTTTATCCTTTTTGTAGTAAATTTTAAACTAAACATCAACCAAAGTGTAAAACTACATACAGTGTTTCAATACTGTAAATTCGAAAACACAACACAAGAGCTATTTCTGTGCCTCTCTACCACTGTGTCACTTGTAGATTTAGGCATATTAGTACACCCACGTTAGTATCATCACGCTTTAGCGGCAGGAAACTGCCGCTAAAACGCGATAATGGGCTTGATAATATGCGTTAGGAATTCCATAGAAGCCCAGGTTAGATGTGCAGGACATCTAACCTGGGCTTCTATTGGAATTTTATAACGCATATTATCAAGTCTATTATCGCTGCTTTAGCGGCAGTTTCCTGCCGCTAAAACGCCGATAATTTTAACGTGGGTCTTGCTAATATGCCCCTTAGTGTTTCAGTACTTTTCTACTTAGATATGTCAGATTTAAATTTTGAAAAAAACTGCATATAAAAATCTGCCCAATAATCTGTATCACAGCATAAAGCTCACTAATTCTTCTGAGTACATGCAAACAGTGTGTGACAGATTACATATAGCATTTACCAGATGGTTCTCAAAAAGTACATATTCCTCAATAAAACTTGTAAATACATGTGTTTGTGGTTGAGTACAACAATACTCCCTGGATGATTGGATGAGTGCATAGATAGTTCCTAGGTGATTCCCTCAGAATGTAGGTAGTGCCAGGATGATTCCCTGAGTATGTAGGAACTAAATTGGTGGTTCCATATCTGAATAGTTAGTATTCACATCAGGCCTGGGAGTAGTTCGCGGAGTTTTGCTACGCGGAACTCCGCGAAGTGACAAAAAAACTCCGCGAATTTCCGCAAGTGGTGGAGTGTAGTGCAAACTGCCATTCGCACTGGTCTCCCTGCAGCTCGGGTAGAAATTCTACCTGAGCGGCAGCTCGCGATCGCGAGCTTACCGTTCCCGAGTGCGAGCAGGGTAAAAACTCCGCCGCACTACGCGAAGCAGAGTTTTCTGCACTCCGCGACCTCCGCGGAGTGCAGAAATTTCCGCGAACGGAGCGGTGTTCACCGCCCAGGCCTAATTCACATGACTATATTGCTACTATCTGGGTGTTTGGATGAGTGCATGAGTACTGCCTGAATGATTAGATAACTGCAAAACAAATTCCTCAATGATTCAATACATGCCTAGATAGGTTGTTTGATTAACTGAGTGCTACTCTAGTCCCTGGGTGATAACAGGACTACATGCGTAGTATATACGTGATTTATTCAGTGCATGCATAGTTCATACATCGTTGTTTAAGTGCATATGTAGCACCCGGCAGATTACATGAGTACATATTTAGTGTTTCAGTGATGGAATGAGTACATGATTGATGCCCATGTGTTTTTGGTAAATTAAACAGGTAGTACCTGGGTGATTACAAAACTACATGCTTATTGCCTGGATAATTGAATGACTGCATCAGTAGTGCCTGGCTGATTACATGAGTAGTGCATGACTAAAGTCTGAGTAATTGTGTAAGTCCATTGTTAAGACTTGAATGATTGGATAAAAGCAAGTGTGCGTCTCTGGTGATTATGTTAGTGCAAAAGTATTGCCTCAACAATTGTATTGGTGATCGGATCACTGCAATCGTACGTCCTGCATAATTGGATGACTGCATGACTACTGCCTGATTGTTTGTATGAGCGCATGGGTTGTGCCTCATTATTTGGATGAGAGCGTGGGTTATAAGTGAGTGTTTGGATGAGTGCATGGATTGTGCATGGGCATTTGAATAACTGCATAGGTACAGCTTTGATGACTGTACATGTGAATGGTTAGTGCCTGGGTGATTGGATGAATGCATGGGTGTTGCCTGCATAGTTCAGTGAGTACATAATTAGGGCCTCCATGATTTGAAGAGTGCATGTGTAGTGTCTGGGTGATGGAATAAGTGCGTACATAGTGCATGAGTGATTCGATAACTGCCTTGTGTGTTTAAAACATATATTCAGCATTTCTCAAAGAAAAGTTACACACCAAATAAAGGTAGCACAAGAACTCTCAACAGACATTCTGCACTATAAACCATCCACAATTTTAAACAGAGCATGTTTAAAGAAATACACCACCCTTACCACATACATGAAATTTTCATTAGCCTTAAAGAACATAGATCACCATGCAAAAATGTATGTGATTCCATAATAGATATGCACCTTCAAGCCATCTTTCCAAAAATATATAGTTCTCTACATCTTTAAATAGTCTCAAGAGTCCCACCGTACATATAACTATCTGCAACCGCAAAAATTCACACCATCTAAGCATTTGCAAACCACTCATATAAGTAAAAAACCACATTGACAAAACACTTCCTAATATATACCTAACAAATATTACTACTTTATAATACATATACAGGTGCAGAACATGTTCTTATGTTTTACTTGTGACTACACTAATCCTGTTTAATGATGTGACCAAATGTGCTGCAACTACCAGAACAGAGAGGTATCTATTCTGCACATGATGCCTAGACATTTAAAACATTCTTAGTTTTAAATACATTCCTCCTTACAAGGGGCACTAATTAATTTTTCTCGTACTTCCCAAAACATTTCGTACTAACATCTTAAACACATACCCTCTAATAGATACAGTTCATCTCATATAATTTTTTTCATATCACTGTGATACTCTTTTTCATCAAACTCCCATATACATCTTAATTTCTAATTTTATTTTTTTAAATAACTAAAAAGTTACGTACATACCAGTAAATTGAGTTCTTAGAGCCTATCACTGCATTGCCTCACTCACATGGACTCCATCCCCCAGCTGTCCATGTGGCAGGAGCCGTCAAAGCATTCCTATGCGCCAGGAGGCGCTTGAAAAGCTGCTCAGGGCTCCCGTGGCGCGGGACATGTGCAGCCATGCCCAGGCCATGCCCGGGCAAAGCCCAGGCCAAGGGCGGGCCCGTCTGCACCCATCAGCCTCTGGCAGAGGCTGGGCTGGGCCACCTCTCTCTCATCCATCACCCAACAGCTATTATGGGTAAGCGCAAACAACCGTGTACCTCGGACCTGAGTAAATCTAAAGCTAAAGTTCGCCGGAACTCTGCTTCCATCATTTCGTATTTAACTACAGCAGTGGGAGCCCTAACAAAGGAAATTGAAAATGCGGAGGAACAGCTGGGTTTGAGGGCTGATCACTGAAGGATGAGTGCCCCATCAGCCGAACCTCCTCTGAAAGTATCCCCCTGTGAAGTTCTCGTTATTCCCCCGAAGCAGGCTGACTTGGCAGAGAGTGCACAAGCTCCTCTAAGGGTTCCACAAAGGGGGTCCCTGACAGCTGAGGGAATGAGCTTGGGCATGGCCGCTTTAGCTCCACCGCATCAGGCGGGGACCTCAGTCAAAAAGAAAGGGAAGAAGAGAGGCCCCAAACACGAAATGGCCCGAGCGACCCCCCCTTGAATCATGACAGCAGAAGGAACACTGACATTGAACACCTATCTTTCCCAGCAGTGAGACAACTAGTGGAGGACCTATTTCAAAGCTCCTGGAACCACTATTCTCCACCCTTTTTGATGAAATTACTAAACTTTTTAAATCATTGACTGATGGGTTGGTGGGGAAGTTGGTGCATTTAGAGACTCAACTGTTGGGCATGAAAAATAGAGGTGTGAATACCAATACATTTGATGTACTTCCCCCGTTAAATATGGCCTCTAGCAGCATGGGGGGGAGGACTTTGAGGTTGGAAGGTCAGACTATCCAGCATAATGGAACAGGGTTACAAGGAGAAGTTAAGCTGGGTGTTTGTCTAGAGGGGAGGGAGGCAGAAAAGAATTGCAAGCATATGGGAGAACGTATCCCTTTGGATAATCACCTTCCTAAAAGACATGGTAAGATCCCCATAAATAGGAGAGTAAACGGGATTCCAAATAGCTGTAGGATCCATTTGCCCCCTAAAGCAACCCCCCTGGTAGTGGTATTAATAGGGGGTTACCCCACTCAAGGACCAATGTACCGAATCAACACAGGAGCTTATCCGTAAAAATAAATTTTGGTGTAAACAACTTTCAGATAATGGGGCTTTAGCATCCACCCACATTATTATGGCTAGACGGGTGGGCTGGGTGGGATAAAGGCCAAAACAAGAAGAGGGTGACTGTATTATTATCAACTTTGATCAGTTTGGAATTGTAGAGAAGCTGTTGCAGGGGGTACAAACCAGGGCCCAGGGGGCATTAGGGCCTTACCACTTGGCTTCTTTTATCCACTGCTAGAGGGGCCTCACGGTCCCAGTATGAGGGAGCAAGGAAGTTCGGCATCTGAGTCAGTGAGAGCCCATACAATGTATAGAATAAATCCCAGAGATGGTCGTCCTTTCTTCCCCTACCCCCTATTGCCTCTACACCACCCCCACCCCTATCTTTCATACCACCCCCATCTCTTAAAGAACAATCTAGAGAAGAGGCAGGGGAGAACAGCTTAGTGACCACAAACAGATTCCTGCCTCTGAGCCAGCTGGATAACAATGATTGACTGTAATCAGCCCCCAAACTGCTGTCTCACAGCTTAGACGAGCCTAGTCTTGCCATTCCGCAGCCCATTTCCAGTCATAAGGCTGGTGAGGGTGATAAACCACATTTAAGGGTTCTTAGCTGGAATATAGCTGGCCTGAGAAACAAAAAAAATTATCCTAGGTGGTTGGACTTTTTGAGGGAGTATGATGTGGTGGGCCCACAAGAAACCTGGGACAGGGAAAACAATTTTTGGATGGACGGGTATAAAAGCTATTATGAACCCGCTCAGCCCTCACCTACTGGTAGACCTAAGGGGGGATTATTAGTTCTTATTTCCCTCAAACTACCAGGAACACACTGTTGGGTGGATTCTGGTTCCTGCAATTGTTTAGTGGTGGAAGTAACGCCTACCCATACATCAAAATTTCTCATTGTTAACTTTTATAACTCCTTTGAAAGCAGTTTTACTAATGAACATTTATTTAATTTAACACATTTTTTAGAGGTCTACTGGGAGAAACAAACCAATTTTTATTCGTTAATAATCTTAGGCGATTTTAACATTCATTAATTCTCAATGAATTGTCACGCCACAGATTTTTTGGGCCCTGTAAACTGCTTTGACTGGCATTTTGAGCACACGCAGCAAGTGGGGTTTCTAGAGGACCTTCTGGCTGAATCTGATCTCGTACAACCAAGCATAAAGTTAGTTGAGCCCATGATCCCGTACTTTTAAGGCGAGAGGCCTGGATTCTATAATTGATTTTATTTTCATCTCTCCAGGCCTACTATCCCAGGTGGTTTCTTACAATGCACTCTGGTCACACTTTAGTGATCATAATCCTATTCACCTTATATTGGGGAGAGGTATGGGACTAATTGGCAAACCTGGAGAAGCCTCTAACTGTTTAAAGCTAGCAGACCAGGTTTGCAGGCTGAAATGGAGCATGGTAGTCCCGGACCTCTTTTTCCAAGACCTATGGGTTACCGTAATTGAGGATCTTGGGGTCTGTCTTGACCATACTAAGATGGGGGTAAAAACTCTCTCAGCTTTTGAGAGGATTTGTGGTTTGGTGGCTAAGGGTATTACACTCCCAAGCAATAATCGTAAGGTTGTAGGTGAGAGGTGGTTTGACCACAAATGTACTGAAGCCCACCAAAAACTTTTCTCTGGTTTAAATCAAGTACCCCAAGATAAACTCCACATAGCTGCACTAAGAAAGATCTATAAGTGTGCCCTAGAAACCCGTAAAACCAAAGTTAAACAAGAAGCCTGGAATGACTTACGTTCGGTGGATGTCCTTAAGAACAGCGCCAGGTTTTGGGAGGTAGTAAACAAACCTTTTTTTTCTGGTATTAGCAACTCCCCGTTGGAATGCAATATCACGAAAATTCAATGGACCACTCATTTTAAACTTATATATGAGGATCACGTAAATGTGGGACCTTCTACCTTTTCTGCTCTAAGTGACGGTTCACAGAGATTGGCTTTTAACGAGGGAGAAGTTGGGCTGGCAATTACGCAAATGACCAGTAATAAGGCTCCAGGACCGGACGGTGTTCTGGCTGATCTATATAAAATGAATGTGACATTTTGGGCAAATATTTTAACAAATGTTTTTAATGGGGCAAGTCAGCATGGGTTCCCAAGGTCTTGGTCTCAATCTACCAGCATTCCGGTATTTAAGAAGGGCCAGAGGGACGACCCGCGCTATTATAGGCCCATATCCCTGATCGATTCAGCTGTGAAAGTAGTTTGTAGAGAGAGTCTCAGCAAACTAACGGATTGGCTAGAGGAGAGCGGAGTATTGTCAAACATGCAATATGGTTTTAGGAAGGGCAGGAGTACCATCAATCAGTGCCTAAACTTACAGCTGTTAGCTGGGAAATACACAGTGGCCAAGGCAGGGACATTACATCTGGCCCTTATGGACCTGTCCTTGGCATTTGATCGAGTCAATAGGGCGAAACTATGGGTATTACTAATTGACATGGGCATGGATCGCTGTATAGTTGACTTTCTGGCGGACCTGCATAGGGACCTCTATGCGGGGCTGAGATTTGACCAGAGGGGCAACTATACCGAGCACTTTCGTTTTGGAAGAGGCGTCATACAGGGCTGCATTTTAGCTCCCCGCTTTTTTACTCTATATTTTCCTCCCTGTGCATAGCCTCTCAAGATATACCTCGAGTGGAGATGCAGGCAATCCCCGCTCTTTTATACGCAGATGATGCGGTTTTGCTAGCCCTCACAGCAGTGGGGCTCCAGAGACTCCTGGATTCTTTTGCGTACTTCATGAGTTCTCTGGACCTATACCTTAATATAGCCAAATCGCAGACCATGGTCCTGGGTCAGAAAACTAAAAAGCATAAAACATTCCACTGCCAAGGGTCTGAATTAACAAGGGTGACCTTGTTTACATACTTTGGGGTTCTGTTTGATGAGAAGGGTTCCTGGGTACCGCAACGGAAAGCAAAAAAGCAAGCATTGGCAAGATCTACAGCAGCTCTCCTTGGTTTTGCACAGAGACTTGGGGCTAAGCCAATTGAAGCTATGCTCAACATTTATAGACCAAAATGTATTGCTATCTCGAAGTATGGGTCTGCAATCTGGGGCTATAAGCCAGTGGAGGATTTACAAATAGTGGAAAACAATTTTTTTAGGAACTTGCTTTCAGTTCCGCAATCCACCCTTTTGTACATCATCCACCAAGAACTAGGTGTTGGCTTTGTAACCAATCTGATAGGTCTGGCTCCTCTTGTGTGTTGGTTAACGATTTGGATTAATCCTAAACTGTTGATGAATAGTGAGATTACTCGGGATTGTTTATCTTTGGAGAGATCCAGCTGCATCCCATGGCTACAGTATGTTAAGTCGACAACTAAGAAATTAGGACGATCCGATCTCTTTGACTCTCCAGACAATGTTAGGAAAGAGGACCTATTGTGGGTCAAAAACACTTTTTAAACTTAATGTATACTGAGAGAGAGGCCAAAGAGATAATTAAACCTAGGGTACGAGCCTACCTCTTGTTAAAAACATATCGATCGACAGAACCGTACCTGAAAGTAGTAACAAAGCCATACCATCACTTCCTTTTAATCAGATTCCGTTTTAATCTTCTGCATTGTATACTGGCTGAACCGCAGGGTTGGAGCAAGGTGAAAGATCTAGGTCCATGCACATGTGATATTTTTTCCACCCAAGACACCATGCACTTTATTATGTTCTGTGATCATTTCCATGAAATCCGCAGAAAGTTTTTATTGCCAATTTTAAAGGGAAAAGATTTTACTCAGGTACGGCCGGCATTAGTGTATCTTCAGATGCTGAATGACACTTGGGAGATTTATTATATTGCTAGTTTTTTAGTCGCCGCCGTTAGGGAAAGGAAAAGAAGGCACATCATGCCCAGTAACGCTGCTGTTCTTTTAGAATCATGTGGAAAGATGTTTTAATTGTTTGCCTTTTCAACCTGAGGTGTACCTTCTTATGTTATGGGTGAATACGAATTACCATTTAAATGTGTTGCATCCCCTGCTTTAGAGAATTTACAAAGACACTTTTGCTCAGATTCATACAAATCAAATTGATCTTTATGGAGCCTAAGATTATTTTAACATGTTTCTTGTTTTAGGGTGTTGTATATGGTATTGTTGTGTACTTTTATGGTTTTTATTAACCAAATAAAGTGGATTTGACTGACTGACTGAGTTCTTAGATTATATTGTTGTTTTGCTCTTTTTTAAATAGTTTTGACACAGTTAGGGCTTGTAAAAACTAAGCACAAGAAAGCAAAAGAATAGTACACCACTCTCATACAAAACAACCATAAAATGGCAACCTCTTCAACTTTTCACTCTATGATCATGAGAAAAGCAGCAAATGAAATCATGTCTTTCATTTTAGACTATTCTATCTGCACTTGTGAATGGCTAGCATCTGTTAACCCTTTCCCTCTCTTTCAAAACGAGGTTGCTGTCTCTGCGTGTTCGCAATTTTTTCGCGATGATCGCAATGTAATCGCACAAAAGAAATGGGAGTCCAAACCTATATTTATCTTCAGTTTTTTTAAATTTAGATACTGCACAACAGCTTATTACATAGTCCTGAATTGGAAATAAAAGTTTATTATTACTTAATTATGTCATAACTCCTCAACTTTAAAAAAAAAAAATTCTCTTTACCACCCTTTCCCCCAATACACCCTTAACTCAGTGTTTCTAGCAACCCAGTGGAACCAGTAGATCACATGTTCACAGCAAATTCTAGAAGGAACATGCAACTTGCAAATGAGATAAAGCAGGTGTGGTTTACTGCACCGATTCAGAAGCATATCCATGTTACTATTACTATTACATTCCTTTTTTTAAACAACAGCCAATATTACGACTACTTAGTAATGCATCCAACGTACTACCTAATTTTATTCACTTACTTACTGACAGCATCCAATCAAATTATTTTTTTAAAGAAAGAAAACACCTCCATTTTAACTGCTTTTCATTTGGAAAATGACCTCATTCAGCTCCAGGCTTATTGTGACTGCTATTGCTCCTTCACTTCAAAATTGACAGGGACTTGGGTTTGCCAAACGTAGAGATTACATGGTTTGGCCAGAGAGGGTTAACGTTTCATCAGTTGCTGGTTGTGGTTAAAACTAGGCCAGGGCGGTGAAATTTGCTCCGTTCGCAGAGTTTGCTGAGTTTTCTGCACTAAGCACTCCACGGAGCTCATGGAGTGCAGAAAACTCCGCTCCGCATAGTGCAGTGGAGTTTTTTCCCCGCTTCCACTCGTGAATGATCAGTTTGCGAGTACGAGCTGCCGCTCAGGTAGAATTTCCACCCGAGCAGCAGGAAGACCAGCGTGAAAGGCATTTCACACTGCACTCCGCCACTTGCCGAACTCCGCATAGTTTTTTGTCACTTCACGGAGTTGCACGAAGCGGAACTCCGCGAACTACGCCCAGGCCTGGTTAAAACCATTGTGGATTGCCGAGCTCTTTACCTCATGATTGTTCACTGTGGTGGCAATTACCTAATCACATTGGGTAGGGCTGGAAATCCTAATGAAAGATACCTTTGCAGAACTGATGTCGCTTGTCTTGGTGTACTCTAATATATGACAAAGACAGAAATGGAAGTGTTCAAATCAATTCTATCCACAGATTGACCAAGCCAGGAAACATGTTAATAAAACTGTTTCTCCATTCCTCAGAGACCATTGTATGGGCTGTATCTATAACAACAATCTGCACGTTGACATGCATGGAATTTATAGAAATGATGGAGTGCATTTTATAGATGAAGGCAACAGGGTGTTTCTAAGTAACCTGATACTCTGCTTCTAGTCTTATGTGGAGGTGTAATATACACAGAATCAACACAAAGGCTCTTGTCAGAGCCACCCTAATACCCAAAATATTGTTAATTTTCCTTGTAAAGATCCTTTAGTTTTTGTGGATCTTTATGATGATGTCACAATCACCGTGAATACGTCGCGAAATGACAAAAGAAAAGCAGACTTTCAATGGCCACCAGCACATCCAAAAATATTAACTAAAACACACATTACTATATACATGCTTCTTTAAAAACATGTTTAAACGTAACTTTTTGTACTAAGTTTCCTTAAAATCCATCTTTAAGACCTATTTTCCGTTATCACAGTTATTCGGAGAGTCGCGCCGCCGCCGTTAACTGTGACAATCGCACCTTTTCCATAAATTGAAAAACACATATATGCACACATATTACAGTATTTTACACAGTGGGGGTTTATTACTCTACACTTGAAACTCTTGTTTTTCTAATGTATTTCTAGAACAACCATCTTTGTATTTCTAATGTATTTCTAGAACAACCATCTCTAAAACCTATTTTCCATTTTTGCGGTGAGGCCGGAGATCGCGATGACGTAGGTAATCGCGATCGCTGCGGATTTGGCGTGAAACCGGAAAACAAAAGCAGGAATTCAATAGCCACCATGACATTCAAAAATTATAACTATATAATTAATTCTAACCATCACACTAGATAAATCACTATCTAAATAACTCTATAAAAACTTTTATCAGCATCTCAATATAATACAAGTGTATCAATGATTCACTGATTTTTTTTTTAATATTTCCTATATTTGCGCTGTCATCGTGATATGTGCGACGTCCCCACGACAGTACACGGGAGGGAGGGGGCACTGGTAATCGCTAACTGTAATGTCATTGTAACCTTTGGTTTTTTAAGTGAATTTCTTTGGTTTTTTTTAACTAGTACGCTCATTTGCAGAGTGGTGGAGAAAACGGGTGGGGCTTCTGACCAGCTCACATCAATCCCACTATGTGGGACTTACTGGAGGTAACAAGAGGGGTATTGGCCCAAAAGCACCATCAGCATCCAAGAGGACTTCTTCCCCCAACTAGTAATGCACCAGGAGGAGCATTTGCAGAGTGGTGGAGAAAGGGGGCAGGGCTTACTGTGTGTGACTTACTGGAGGTAACAGGAGAGGTTCTTGGTTCCCAACAATCCTCAGCATCCAAGTGGATTTCATCCCCGAACCAGTAGTTTGCCAGGAGGCACTTTTGCAGAATGGTGAAGAAAGGGGGTGTGGCCTCCAAAGACTTCTCATCAATCCTGCTGTGTGGGACCTACATGATGAAACAGGAGGGGTTCCTGGTCCCAAGGGCCCTCAGCATCCAAACGGACTTCATCCCCCAACCAGTAGTGCACAAGGAGGTGTATTTGTAGAGTGGTGGAGAAAGGGGGCCGGCCTCTGATGACCTCTCAGCAATCCCGCTGTGTGGGACTTAATGGAGGTACCAGGAGAGGTAGTTGGCCCCCAAGGACCCTCAGGAGCGAAGGAGACTTCCTCCCCCAGCTAGTG
This sequence comes from Calotriton arnoldi, assembly GCA_963921515.1. NCBI lineage: Eukaryota > Metazoa > Chordata > Amphibia > Caudata > Salamandridae > Calotriton > Calotriton arnoldi. The sequence goes on along the minus strand of CAWUFW010011666.1, from coordinate 465,821 downwards.
GTGTGCCAGGAGGCATGTTTGCAGAGGGGTAATGAAAGGGGGGACTCTAACGACCTCTCAGCAATCCTGCTGTGTGGAACTTACTGGAGGTAACAGGAGGGGTAGTTGGTCCCCATGGAACCCTCAGGAGCCAAGAGAACTTTATACCCCAACTAGTAGTGTGCCAGGAGGTGAATTTGCAGAGTGGTGCTGAAAAGGAATGAGGCCTCCGGAAACTTAACCGGGCTGGCCTTTTAAAAAAAAGAATAGTTTTATTATGGGAGGGGTGTCGCGTGGCCTCCCTTCCATGGGCCGATTTTGGCCCTGGGGACCCCATCCCCTAAGGCCAGACATTTTTGCAATGGTGGAGGGGGGCCGCAGGGCCTCTCTTCCTGGCCGATTTTGGCCCCGTGGACCCCATCCCCCAGGGCATGGCCTACTTGTAATAGGGGAGAGGGCAACATGGCACCCCATCCTGTGCTAATTTTGGCCCCGGCGACCCATTCCCATGGGGCCCGCCCTTTAAAAAAAAAATGAAATAGTAGTAGGGGAGTGGGGCAGCACAGCCTCCATCCCAGGGCCCAGCAATTTAGACATTGGAAGGGAAGTGGCACAGCCATCCTCCTCAGGTCAAATTTGGCCCCGGGGACTTCATCTCCCGGGGCCTGCCCATTTGTTCTGCCCTCAAGGCACCCAGTCTGTAATGTGACCGTGGGGGTCCTTCATGCCCCCACAGTCCCTGCCGGCTCCCCACCTCCTCCAGGAGCCGGTATTGCTTTCAGACATAGGAAGCTGCTAAACATACATATCCCTGTGTCTGAAAGAAAGTCTGCTCCACTTCCAGCAATCAAGATAATTTCTGACCTCTCTCTTGCTAGAAGTGGAGGGGGCTGTACAGCCCCCTCCTTTCTTCTTGTAGGGCCTGCACCAGGGAGATGGAAGTCCTAGGGGCTGAGAACGACCCGGGAGGGTGTGGCCCTCCTCCCATTTTTTTAAAATAGAAGTTGGCCCCGGGGAGGTGTTGGTCCCTGGGTCTGGGGGGTCTGATAGGCCCCAGATAACAATGCATAAGCCACAGGGAGGTGGTGGTTCCCTGGGCACGTGGTTCTCCACCAGGCCCGCCCCAATGTATTTTTGGAATGTTGCCCTGGGGAGGTGGTGGTCCCTAGGGCCTGGGGGGTCCAAGAAGCTCCCATTTAACAATAATTAAGTCCTGGTGAGGTGGTTGTCCCTGGGGCATTAATAAGCCCAAGGAGGGGAGGCCCATGAACCCCCTTCTTTATTTTCAAAATGCCCCGGGACCTGGACCACCCAGTGGGGATTACTAAAAATGCGCAGGAGCCGACTCTTCTTGGCAGGATCCAAAGATCCAACGAGGTTACACCCAATTATGTGAGACCCCCCAAGAGGCCTAGAACTTGGTCAGGGGATTCCTACCCTGTTCCCTTTTCTTTAATTTTCTGGGACTCAGCTCAAGCCAAATCCCAAGATGGCAAGCTTTTCCTGTGGAAACTAGGTGCTAACTATAACTACCAACTGACTGCCAATAGGTAAAATATATATATATATATATATATAGCAATGGGGAATGGCACCTTATGAATGCCCTTCCAAGTGGGTCGGGCTCGTACATGCGGACGCCGTCGCATAAATACATGAACAAAAGTTCGCGGTAAGAAAACGAACCACTCCAGTTGCAGATGTTATTAAATCCAATTTATTGGGTACAAAAACAACACGTTTCGACCTCTCTCGGGGTCTTGGTCACACGACCATACATAGAGTTTCCTGGGCATATTATCAAGGAAACACGATAAATATCGCATTTCCCGCTTTGCGCGATTCTGTTTAACGCCGCATATCGCAGGATTTAATCGCCGAGATATCGCGTTATTATCAACGCATATCTCCACGGCGATTAAATCCTGCGATAGCGGCGTGAAACAGAATCGCGCAAAGCGGGAAACGCGATATTTATCGTGTTTCCTTGATAATATGCCCCAGGGTCTCAGCCGTACGATCCACCTGCCATATCAAGTATGGCTAAGTCGGATTCAAACCAGGTGTTGCAAACCCGCGATAACCGCGGTTAGCGCGGTTAATTCTATCGCATCGCGGGTTTGCTCGAGGCTTGGTAATAGTGCGCTGCCGTGTCAGCGCGGATTTCCAGGGAGGAATGGAAGGGAACGCCCACTTTGCATGTCATTAGCGATATTCTTCGCTGACATGCAAAGTGGAGTTAATTGGGCTGCTTACTCAAGGAAACACGCGTTAGCGTGTCCTTGATAATTGTGCGGAGTACAATTCGCCGCTTTTCGGCCGAAAACGGCCGATAAAGCGGTGAAAATGGGCTTGAAAATATGCCCCTCTGTCTTTAAATAAATGTAGCGTCCTACGAGACGCGTGGTAAACAATAGTAAAAATTAAGAAGAAACTTCCTCAGTGGCGTGGTTACAGAAATGCCAACAGTCAATACATCATTTGATTTCTGCAATGATACATAACTCAGTACTGGTACAATCCAAATAAGATGTGCATTGTACAAAAATAATCAAAATCAAAAAATAAATAAGCACTCTTTGAGGTCACAACACATGCAAATTGATAATACTGACATGATTGCCCTCGTTTCTCCAGTGTTTTACATTGTGTTGTTTGATCATTTAATGTAGTTATGTTTCGTCATTTGACATGTGTCCTACTGGGTGTAGTACCCTTATTCAGAGACATGGATCCACAATCTAAACAGTATGTCTAATTGTATGAATGTTACTTATATGGTATAGTACCTTAACAGTTGTATGCAATTCATGGACATATCCATCTGGTATAGTACCCCTACAGAGACTCATGAATCCACAGTACAATACACATATCTGAAAGTGTGTATCCAACATATTGGGTATAGTACCCTTGCATTTAATTCATATCATTCCTCAATTTTAACTGATAAATCTCCTGATCCCATCTGGAAATGAACGCAAATGCTCTCTACTTCAGGCTGATAGATTTTAAAAAACGTCATGTTTACAGTATCACTGCCTACAGTGTATCTCTTGTGTTGTCCCCTGTAAAGGAGAGGCAGCTGTTTAATAAAACAGAACCGGATCCCCGTGTTCTTAACTTCCTACATGGTGGCTACTCTTCATTGGTGGCTGCTTCAAAGTTGCTGTTCTGTAAGGGAAAAACAGAATGTTAACAGTGAGCAAGATCAGGATACCCAGTTTCAAATTCCATTTGCTACAGCACAGAAACCTACTAAAGGTAAAGGAATTTTGAAAGTGCACTACTGATCCCAGCATGCAACACTTAGTTGAACTCACCTATGAGGCCCACTGAGGGCTAATTAGATGGATTGCAGAGGCGAGTGCCTTTTCACCATTTCTGTGCAGTATCATGGAGCCTGTGACCAAGGAGCTGTGCTCTGAAATGCGTAAGGCAATGAAATGCATCTGAATGAAAATGACAGTTTCCTTTTATTAAAAGAATCAGTGGAATTCATCTGCTTTTCGAGTGTGTCTTCAACTGGGGATGTTTTGTTGAAAGATTATGACCGGCAGTCCAGCCGGGAAGACTGCACCACCCCTCAAGGTCAAGGTTAGGGGGCCAGGAGGACATGGAACTACTCCAAGTCTTCCTTAGTGGAAAAGCAGAAAAGAAAAAATAAACTGAACATTTTCATCTCGGAGGCCCACTGGAGGGCTTTTAAATTAAATGAACATTTTGCTACAGCACAGAAACCTACTAAAGGTAAATGAATTTTGAAAGTGCACTACTGATCCCAGCATGCAACACTTAGTGGAACTCACCTGTGAGGCCCACTGAGGGCTAATTAAATGGATTGCAGAGGGGAGTGCCTGTTCACCATTTCTGTGCAGTATCATGGAGCCTGTGACCAAGGAGCTGTGCTCTGAAATGCGTAAGGCAATGAAATGCATCTGAATAAAAATGCCAGTTTCCTTTTATTAAAAGAATCAGTGGAATTCATCTGCTTTTCGAGTGTGTCTTCAACTGGGGATGTTTTGTTGAAAGAGATAATGGCTGTTTAAATAAACCAAGAATATTTGCACAGATATCGTGTTCCGTGCCCGTTTTGTGGGAGAAATCTACGTTTGTGACGGAATCCAAAGTATATATATATATATATTCACTGAAAAAACCATAGGTTTCAGGGGCGTTATAGTTAGTTGGACATTTCACTCATACAAAACCATAGAAATTCCCCCGTTATAGTTAGTTCAGCTAACTATAACTCGCGCGCCCGCAATGCACTGCTGATGACGTCACATATTACATCACTCATGACATGGTCAGTGACATCACTCATGACATCACTGGATAACGAATCTTCGCGAAATTTTCAAAACTCGTAGCCCGCTCCGGTCAGCTCCTGTCTTGAAAGTTTCGGGGTGATTCGGCAAGTGGGGGCCGAGAAAAAAGGGGGGTCCCAAAACGTGTTTTCTCCATGTTAATTTCCATAGGAAACTTTAGACACGGCTACAGCCCGAACTGCTGAACGGAATTACACCACATTTGGCAAAAAGGTATCCCTTGTTTCAGAAAGAGACCTTTTTGTTAAATGGTGTAAATCCGTTCAGTAGTTCCTGAGAAATAAAAAAAAAAGAGGTCGAAAAATGCATTTCCCATTGGAAACTTTAAACACGGCTACAGCTCGAACTGCTGAACGGAATTTCACCAAATTTGGCAAAAAGGTAGTGCTTGGTTCAGAAAGCGCCCTTTTTTTAAATGGTGTAAATCTGTTCAGTAGTTGCTGAGAAAATCAAAAAATAAAAGTTTCGATATATAGAGGAACCGAGGATCCGCGCACCCTCCCGACCACGAGCTTTATGCTAATTGGCTGTCAACACTCCAAACCAGGAAGTGTTGGCAGCCATCTTGTGCCTCGGTAACCGAGGCACAAGAAAACAGAAAAACAAACGTGAAAAACAAGAAAAGGGGGCAGGGTAGAAATACCCTGACCCCCTAGGCCTGCTGAGGGGGTCCCACAAGGACCACCAGGGCCAAAAAAAGCATTTTTTTAAAAAACAAATCGGCAAAATTCGCGCTGGGTCTGCGAATCCCGCCGAAATTTTAAAAAAAATGAAGCGCGGGCACCCGCGCTTCATTTAATTGAGGCCCCCGGGTGGGCCAGGTCCCGGGGGCATTTGGTAAAAATATATGCAGGAATGCCTATCAACCAGAGTGAGGTGTAGAGAGATGGCACTCATCCGAAGGTGAGCCTGTCAGCCAGAGTGAGCTGTAGAGAGGTGGAAGACGGAGCGTCAGTCAACATTTGTGAGCTGTAGAGATACGGCACTCAGATGGGGCGTCTGGTAGCATATATGAATTTTAGAGAGATGGCATTTTTCGGAGAATACACGTCCCAACCTCAGTGAGCTGCACAGCGAAGGCACGAATTGGCGACGATAAGATCGGCAGTCAGCAGAGCGGGTGTCTGTGACATGAGTGAGCTGTGGAGAGAGGGCCCTCAGTGGGGTCGGCTGGTAGCCTGGGTGGATTGTAGAGTCATGGCACTCATTGTAGGGTACTAATGTATGAACTTAAGGCAACATTGATATAAACAATACAAAAATTGAAACAAACTTTATACGAAACAAAGAGAGAACCAACCGTATCTGTATTATTATACAAAAATAATTTTTATTGATATGCAATAGCAAAAAATAATATTATATTAAAATAGCACCCCATTTATACCCATTCATTCCTCTTCATTCATACAACATGTAACTAACAATCAGTTTAAAAAAACATTTTTAATCATTTTCAATTAGATGTTAAATGACAATTGGTTTCTAAAGATCTTGGGAAACAATGTGGCAGGATTTAAATAATCTGTTGTTTTCGACGCGCGTTTCGGCACAAACGTGCCTTCGTCAGGAAAAAGGGCCACAAAAAGTCACTTTTGATATCTTAAACTATAAGTCTCCAACGTAAAACAATACTTTTCGCATCCAAGGCAAGTATATGATGTACCTGGCTTCGCACTCGATATGTGCCGTCCTTTTGATTTTAATTTCAATTAAGTATCAGCTATAGTATGGATCTATTTGGTTTTGATGTCTTGAAAATCCTGGATGGTGGGTCCTCTGCACGCCACGATCACCACGTGAAGACTGCCTCATTGCCAGCCAGCCAGCATACCCTATGGCGGTGGAGGGGGGGGCAATATATGTGAGCAACAGAGAGATAGATGGCAGTGAGCAGAGGGGTCATCTGTAACATCTGTGAGCTGTACAGAGGTGGCACTCGTCACAGAGGACGTTTCCAGGCTATGTACCGAAAAGGGTTAGCGTTAGCGTTAGCGTTCATTGGGCCCAAAGAGCCGCACCGCCACCTGATCACAGATGGAAAGATGGAGTGTTAAAAGGAGGAGGGATGGGACAGAAGGACATGGGAGCACGGGCGAGGAAGGAGGAAGAATGCGGGAGAGGGAGGGGGAGAGGAGGCGCTAGGCCACTAGAATGAGGAAGGCAGGTGCAGGTGGATTGAGAGGAGGGAGGAGAGAGATAGGGAACAGAGCCAGGTGCCAGGTGCACGAGGAGGGAGGCAGAGAGGAGGACGGAGAGGGAGGGTGGGGAGATCAGCTCCACTTTGAATGAAATACCCTGATGTGAGAGAGGGCAGCCGCGGCTCTCCAGAGCTTCATCCGAGCGGACCCCTGCAGAGAGCGGCAGCATCCCTCGGTGCGGCTGCACCCCGGCCCCGCTCCCCTCGCCAGCCGCCTGTTCGCTCCCTCCTCCCCTCTGCTCCTTCGTCACACCCAACCCTCTTAAGCCACCTGCACTGCTCCCCATTCTACGTGCGCCCCTTTCTTCCCCATGAATCCCCTCTGTTGACGAATTTTCTTTGCCACCTCCCTTCTTCCCCCCACGCACGCATCGCGCATCCTTCCTCAAGGCTCCCGAGCATGATGCACTTCTCAGCCGGCACCACTGCCCCCCATCTTCATTTGGGAAGACTCCGGCCTTGTGCCATATAGACCCACACTCAGGGTTGCGTATATTTTCTGTTCTACGCCTCCTTACTCCTCCCGGGTGGCCATTATTTTCCAGTATCACTTCATCACGAGAGACAACCCCCTGGCACAAGGCCTTACACCCTCACCTTCCTCCAGTGAGCTGGTGACCAGGACCGGCAGCTGAGGCGCCTTGAAGATGGGCACACGACGGAGGCGGTGGAAGAGGACACAGTGCCTGCTAATGGTGAGTACCTACCTGTGTGGGTGTAAGACAAGGCCCGCGGCCCTCGCAGGTCGGGGACCCCATTTTTTAGAAAGGCACTGGCGGGCTGCTACTAGAAATAAATAAATACCATCAGTTGCAGCGACCGAGGCTGGATGCATGCTCTGCCTCCCGCGTGGGTGTTGTTCAGTCATGGGGGAGATCCTTCCGCGCCGTGAAACAGGCTGGAATAAGCAGGTCAGACCGGGATGGAGACTGGTTAAGAGATCTATTGGCAGTGGCGTAGCCAGTGTGCCAGGCACCCAGGTGCAGGGAAGGAAATGGGCCCCCGGGCCACAGTCTGAACTGTGAAGTGCAGCAATAATCAAGGTTTAGTGGGCCCCTCGCACCTCTGCACCCGGTGCCACTGCACCTGCTGCACCGTCAGCTGTGTAGCCAATGTGTCACGAGCTCTAGGGCAGGGAAGGAAATGGCCCCTGGCAGCTGTGAGAATGATGAAATACAGTAATAACCAGGGTTCAGTGGCCCCTCAGGCCTCTGGGCCCCCGTGCCACCGCACTTGCTACACCAATAGCGGCTATGCCCCTGTCTATTGCAGGAGTCAGTCGAGGCCCAATCACCAAAGGCAGATGGAGCCTACTAAAGCTTTCTGTAGGATCTGATGCCTTTCCATTTGCCCATTGCTTGGAATGCAGCACCAAGCAATTGTATGATGACTTCCTTTGTGGACGTGGCCCCCTGGAGGAGGTGTGGTCTCGGAGAGGAATATTTTTTTTTTAGAGCTCAGCAAGACGCAACACGGGTGCAAGTGAATTTGCTATGGACTCGAGCCTCGAAGTAAGCGTGCCAATGAAGGCTCGAGCCTGCCCCAGCCGAGAAGTCTGACCTGCCTCTGGCTCGGTCCTTCCTCCCACAGGACTGCTGAGTCAATATAGCGCCTAGCATCCTACCTCATGTTGGCATCCCTAGCAATATCCAATCTCTCTCATCCCGAAGGCACTATTAAATACAGACAGAACTCAGCACCCCCTCAGGACATCTGGATCTTCTGCTATGCCAAGGCGTCATTCCAAACAGAAAAGTGTGTTTCTTTGTGACGTTTTTCCACTGCATAGTAGCCACATGAAAGCGTACCTACAGGCTGCAGCACTTGGCAAGTGTATTACATTGGAAGCCTGTATAATTCTCTTCCCTACATTTAGCTTTTCACTCAGCTAATCTGCAGCATGCACTTTTCAACCTCATCATTAGCTAAACTGACCTGCACTCCTGTCCTGAAAGTCAATCCTCTTTTCTACTTTTTCACCCTTTGAGACTGACTCAAAATCGGTCCGTTTAACTTGTTTTTAGTAAGATTTTTGCTTTTATTTATGTATCATGCTGGTTGTGTACTTTGCAAGCCTGCCGAAGTGAGCTCTGCCTGGGCTATTTTTTTTTTGTTGTTGTAAGACCAGTATGCAGAAGAGGTTGATTTCCGGTGTAAAATTGGATACCTGAGATCATAACACTCAGTCAATGCACAGCAGACTCCAATTCCGGCTACCCTGCTAGACCAAATTGTGTGATCTTAGGCAAACAGCATCACTTCACTGCGTCTCCTACTGCATCACCGCACCATTTAAGAGCACATATGAGCGATTCAGCTCTAAGTGCACTTGAAAAGACATACTCAGTTATTTCCAAACTCTGTTTGTGTAAGAGTTATTAATTTTGATAGCGCAATTTGTGAAGGTGGAGTGATTATTCAGAATGAGGTTCACCTGCAATAAATCCATGAACGTGTTCCATGAGCGTTCGTTCTTCATTTCTTGACATTACACACCCTGCCTGCACTGTGTCCTGGCTATACAAATGATTCCGCTGAGCGCGGGTCTCTGTGATCCACAGGTGGGTGTGTGGTAAACAAAAGGTGATGTGGAGGGCCCAGGGAGAGGACGGGCGGGGGAGGGGGGGATCAAATGCATAAGCGCATAAGCATGGGTGTTGCAGAAAACTATGAAAGTTGAATGCATTGGTACTGAGACATCCACAGATCTTTACCAGTCCACCTCTATAAATCAACATATTAATACCTACCACGTGCATTATGATCCTAGACTTCAGCTATATAACAAGCTCTTACAGCCAGGGCCACTAGAATTATGAGATTGTGCGGAGATTTTTGAATTTGTATAGATTTGCCGCATTTGCCACACAATCCATCATCTGCCACATAATGTGCAGATTTAAAAATAAAATGTTTGTAGCTCAAATGATTCAATAGTTTAAAAAAATGCAGCAACACATGTTGCTGCGCAATGGAAGGCCCATTGCAGTACGCAACTGATCATCTTTCTGTTGCTTACAGCTATATTTTAGTGTTAAACTGATACTAATGAAGTGCAATCAGTCCCCATATAGTGTTATCAAGTTTAAAAATTACGAAAGAATGAAGTAACATTATTACAAAACTTGCTGCATTATGCCGCATAATTTGTCCTTTCTTGTTGAATAATTTACTCAGAACTGCTGCATAACGTGGCCCTCTCCTGCCACATAATTACAGTGGCACTGCTTACAGTACAGTCTTGTCTGACCCACCGCATGCGCCATTATAGTAAGGAGACATACACCAAGTTCTGACATTTTTCCTTTCCACTTCCCTGTAGTGCACACTGGTTTGTCAGTACTGAAATATTCACCAAGGGTCTTATTTTCAAACTCTGTGCGCCACCGGAATTATACTTATAATGAAGCGTTATATAGAGAGCGGAGGTACAGCACCCCGATTTATAGTTATACTGGAGTTAATATTATTGTTGAAATGTCGAGTAATGCCACCCCCAAAAAGGGCTATGGTGGTTGTGTTTTAAGCAACAAGGATGTGTTTAGTGCCCTAAATGTGTGGTTGGTTGCAGCGGCAGCATCATGAGCGGAAGTAGAAATAAATAATTGCCCCAATTTATGGCCGAGCAGCAATGTTATTATTAATGAGAATACATGTAGTGAGATGAACATGAGATCCCCAATCTGCCACCATGGAGCCATTTACTAACGAGAAAGGATGACCCAGTGCCATCCAATACAACGTCCCCAGGTGTTATTATTAAGGAGAAAGGATGTATGTAAATCACCCCTCACACTCTATGACCTTAGGGAAGGTTCAATGCTTGAGGGAAAGGATGCCCCAAGGGGTTGTTCTGTATTGTATTTGCATTTAATAGCTCTTACTACCCCCGCTGAGATGTTGAAGCGCTTTACAGCGAGTAGCACGCAACACCAAAACCAAAGGCTAACGGGATGGTGGTTTTAGAGAGGACAAATACAGGCCAGGCCAGCATGGCAGAAGCTTGACGGGGCGGTGGGCGGGCTTTGGCAGGGACTCTTGTCAGAAAGGTGCACTCCTCCCACCCTCCATCCGACCTCTAAAGCTCACCCGCTCTACAACCGTGGCGCATTGTCTGCGGGATCGTCAGTGTAAGGGAATATCGCAAGGACGCCTTTTAGGACTGAATCGAGGTACGTGGTCAAAAGAACGGGAACAGCGTGCCTTTGTGCTCTGAAAAGGCCGTAACCCTGATGTGTCAGAAACGAAAAAGGAGCAGCCGTGCAATGAGACACAGAAGACTGGAGAAAACAGGGGAAGATGTGGTAAAACTGGGGAAGAAAGAAAAATAGGAGAAAGGGAGAGAGAACAAAAGCACGGGTACAGGACTAAAAGGAGAAGAGAGAAAGGACAAAGGAGAGGGCAAAGGGGTAGTAGAGCGTGAAAGGAAGAACTAAAGTGAGACAAAAAGGAAGAGAAGAATGACAATGAATGAAGGAGAAATAAGACTGACATGGCGAAAAGAAAATAAGTCAGAAAAAGATAACACTGATAAAATGACCGAGAGATAAAAAAAGAGAGAGAAGACAACTTAACAAAGAAGCGATAACAGGGCAACCAGCAGGACGTTTGAAGGAAGGCCAAACCATACCTGAGAAATTTAGAGAATAGGTGCTACCATCAGCCCTGTATACATTTCCCTGCATCCTATATGTATTCTCTGTATTGTGCATTTAACCCTGCAGATATATATATATATATATATTCACTGAAAAAACCATAGGTTTTAGGGACAGTTATAGTTAGTTGGACATTTCACTCGTACAAAACCATAGAAATTCCCCCGTTATAGTTAGTTCAGCTAACTATAACTCGCGCCCCGCAATGCACTGCTGATGACGTCACATATTACATCACTCATGACATGGTCAGTGACATCACTGATGACATCACTGATGACATCTCAAATGACATCACTGATGACATCACTGATGACATCATCCAGTGACTGTGTGTTTCTGTAAAGTTTAAATATGTTTAATATATATAGGGAAAGGCGTATTGAAGAATGAGTGGGTGTATAAGTGTCTGAATGGATGATTTAGTACGTGAGTGACTGACTCTACAAGTGAGTGATTAAATGTATCTTACTGAATGCATGGGTTAGTGACTAAACTGTGTGAATGTCTGTATCCGTCTGTCTGTTGGTTTGTAAGCGGCTGCATGGCTTTCTGAATAGCTACATGAGTGTCTACATGGGTTATTGATTGATTGTCTGAGTATCTGTATGGGTGCCTGAGTGTTTGTGTGGGTGGGGTGTGTGTGACTCTGTGCATAGATGTGTGAGTTGGTGATTCACTGGGTGCATGGTTTCAAGAGTGCATCTGTGATGGACTGTATGGGTGGGTGAGTGTGTGTATGGGTGTGTTAGTGATTGAATGTATATCTCAGTGGTACATGTGTGAGTAACTACATATGTGAAAGGCAGTATATATGTGTGTTGGAGTATATAAATGGCTATAAGTGAGAGTGTGTGATTGTGAGAGTGGCTGTATGGATGAGTGTGTACTTGTATCAGTGATTGTATAAGAGCGTAAGAATGTTCTAGTATTTGTATGAGTAAGTGAGCTGGTGTGTGTATAACTGTATAGGTGAGTAAATGGGTGTGTGATTAAGTTTTTGCATGACTGACTAGGTGTGTGAGTACCTCTATGGATGAGTGGCGGTGTGTGAGTGTTTATATAGGTGTATGAGTGCATATGATAGTCCTGTACTGAGTGACTAAGTATGAGTGACTGTACGGGTGAGTGAGTGGATGTGTGTGTAGACCTAAGAATCAGTGAGTGAGTATGTAGTTTTTGGTGTTGGAGTGTCTATGGTTTTGAGAATGGCAGTCTGTAATTTAGAGTGGGTGTATCAAAAGTTATATTAGGGTGTGAGAAGATGCATGAAATTATCACATGGATGATGTCATCAGTGATGTCATTTGAGATGTCATCAGTGATGTCATCAGTGATGTCACTGACCATGTCATGAGTGATGTAATATGTGACGTCATCAGCAGTGCATTGCGGGCGCGAGTTATAGTTAGCTGAACTAACTATAACGGGGGAATTTCTATGGTTTTGTACGAGTGAAATGTCCAACTAACTATAACTGTCCCAAAAACCTATGGTTTTTTCAGTGAATTTCAAAGATTTTTTAAATGCTAATTTCTAACTATAACGTGTCTGAAACCTATGGTTTTTTCAGTGAATTTCAAAGGTTTTTTAAATCCTAATTTCTAACTATAACGTGCCTGAAACCTATGATTTTTAAGTGAATTTCAAAGGTTTTTTTAAATGCTAGTTTCTAACTATGCCTACAGAGGTAGGACATGTGAAGAAAGAAGAAAACACGCACAGAAAGAAGCAAAAGATGTGCAGAAAGAACCAACAGAGGAGCAGAAAGAGGCCTTGTTGCAAAATCATCCTGTGCCCACAACTTTTTCAGACGGGTACTGGTGGTAACTGACTCTGACTAACCAGAGCCAGTGCTATGCTAAAAGACACTTAGAATACAGTGAAAACACCTACATACACTAGGGAACACTATGAGTTGGGGTACCCCTGTGATTAGCATGACCTCCTCTGCAAGTCCCTAGTACATAATAGGGCAGGGGGATTAAAACTACCTCTTAAAACACGCACAGGCGCGTTTGCACAGTGGTGAAGGGAGGGGGGCCTGAGGTGACATGTGTGCAAACACACCCCGTGGCGCGTTTTAAGTTGCGGGATTAAGTCCCCTTGAATTCTGAGGGTCCCTGGGGCCCAACTAGCCCCCAGGTACCTACAGTTAGGACCACAGAGCTGAGTTGCAGAGAGGCGTTCCGAGGCCACGCACCTTTTTCACCTCTCTGCAACGCAACTCTGTTGTGCTTACTGAAGGTACCTGGTGGGCTAGTTGGCCCCCAGGGTCCCTCAGGATTCAAAGGGAATTAATTCCCCAACTTAAAACGCACCACAGGGCGTGTTTGCGCACATGTCACCTGAGGCCCCGCCCTCCCTTCACCACTGTGCAAACGCGCCCGTGGTGCGTTTTAAGTTGGGGGATTAGGTCACCTTGAATCCTGAGGGTCCCTGGGGCCCAACTAGCCCACTAGGTACTTCCAGTAAGCACCACAGGCCTGCGTTGCAACGCCTGTAACAAATTGTGCAGTTGTGTTTAGGTAGTGAAGAGGGTCGTGCTGGGGGTAGTGTTTTAGGGTTTAGGGTAGTGCAGTGGTGTTTGTGTAGTGTAGGGGGTCATGCTGGGGGTAGATTTAGGGTTTAGGGTAGTGCAGTGGTGTTTGGGTAGTGTAGGGAGTCGTGCTGGGGGAGTGTTTTAGGGTTTAGGGTAGTGCAGTGGTGTTTGGGTAGTGTAGGGGGTCGTGCTGGGGGTAGTGTTTTAGGTTTAGGGTAGTGCAGTGGTGTTTGGGTAGTGTAGGGGTCGTGCTGGGGGTAGTGATTTAGGGTAGTGCAGTGGTGTTTGGGTAGTGTAGGGGGTACTGCTGGGGGTAGTGTTTTAGGGTTTAGGGTAGTGCAGTGGTGTTTGGGTAGTGTAGGGGTACTGCTGGGGGTAGTTTTTAGGGTTTAGGGTAGTGCAGTGGTGTTTGGGTAGTGTAGTGGTTCGTGCTGGTGGTAGTTTTGTAGGGTTTAGGGTAGTGCAGTGGTGTTTGTGTAGTGTAGGGGGTAGTGTTTTAGGGTTTAGGGTAGTGCAGTGGTGTTTGTGTAGTGTAGGAGGTCGTGTTTTAGGGTTTAGGGTAGTGCAGTGGTCTTTGGGTAGTGTAGGGAGTCGTGCGGGGGTAGTGTTTTAGGGTTTAGGGTAGTGTAGGGGGTCATGAGGGGGTAGTGTTTTAGGGATTAGGGTAGTGCATTGGTGTTTGGGTAGTGTAGGGGGTCATGCGGGGTAGTGTTTTAGGTTTAGGGCAGTGCAGTGGTGTTTGGGTAGTGTAGGGGTCGTGCTGTGGGGAGTGTTTTAGGGTTTAGGGCAGTGCAGTGGTGTTCGGGTAGTGTAGGGGGTCGTGCTGGGGGAGTGTTTTAGGGTTTAGGGCAGTGCAGTGGTGTTCGGGTAGTTTAGGGGGTCGTGCTGGGGGTCGTGTTTGAGGGTTTAGGGCAGTGCAGTCGTGTTCGGGTATTGTAGGGGGTTGTGCTGGGGGTAGTATTTTAGGGTTTAGGGTAGTGCAGTGGTGTTCGGGTAGTGTAGGGGGTTGTGCTGGGGGTAGTGTTCTAGGGTTTAGGGCAGTGCAGTGGTGTTTGGGCAGTGTAGGGGTAATGCTGGGGGTGGTGTTTTAGGGTTTAGGGCAGTGCAGTGGTGTTAGGGCAGTGTAGGGGTCGTGCTGGGGGTGGTGTTTCAGGGTTTAGGGCAGTGCAGTGGTGTTCGGGCAGTGTAGGGGTGGTGTTTCAGGGTTTAGGGCAGTGCAGTGGTGTTCGGACAGTGTAGGGGTCATGCAGGGGTGGTGTTTCAGGGTTTAGGGCAGTGGTGTTCGGGCAGTGTAGGGGGTCGTGCTGGGGGTGGTGTTTCAGGGTTTGGGGCAGTGCAGTGATGTTCGAGCAGTAAAGGGGTTGTGCTGGGGGTGGTGTTTCAGGGTTTAGGGCAGTGCAGTGGTGTTCGGGCAGTGTAGGGGGCAGTGCAGGGGGTGGTGTTTCAGGGTTTAGGGCAGAGCAGTGGTGTTCGGGCAGTGTAGGGGGTGGTGCAGGGGGTGGTGTTTCAGGGTTTAGGGCAGTGCAGTGGTGTTCGGGCAGTGTAGGGGGTCATGCAGGGGTGGTGTTTCAGGGTTTAGGGCAGTACAGTGGTGTTCGGGCAGTGTAGGGGGTCGTGCTGGGGCTGGTGTTTCAGGGTTTAGGGCAGTGCAGTGGTGTTCGGGCAGTGTAGGGGTTGTGCTGGGGCTGGTGTTTCACAGTTTAGGGCAGTGCAGTGGTGTTCGTGCAGTGTAGGTGGTCGTGCTGGGGCTGGTGTTTCAGGATTTAGGGCAGTGCAGTGGTGTTCGGGCAGTGTAGGGGTCATGCTGGGGCTGGTGTTTCAGGGTTTAGGGCAGTGCAGTGGTGTTCGGGCAGTGTAGGGGGTCTTGCTGGGGCTGGTGTTTCAGAGTCTAGGGCAGTGCAGTGGTGTTCGGGCAGTAAAGGGGTCTTGCTGGGGCTGGTGTTTCAGGGTTTAGGGCAGTGCAATGGTGTTCGGGCAGTGTAGGGGTCGTGCTGGGGTGGTGTTTCAGGGTTTAGGCAGTGCAGTAGTGTTCGGGCAGTGTAGAGGGTCGTGCTGGGGCTAGTGTTTCAGGATTTAGGGCAGAGCAATGGTGTTCAGGCAGTGTAGGGGTTTTGCTGGAGGTGGTGTTTCAGGGTTTAGGGCAGTGCAATGGTGTTTGTGCAGTGTAGGGGGTGGTGTTTCAGGGTTTAGGGCAGTGGTGTTTAGGCAGTGTAGGGGGTCTTGCTGGGGTTGATGTTTCAGGGTTTAGGGCAGTGCAGTGGTGTTTGGGCAGTGTAGGGGGTCGTGCTGGGGTGGTGTTTCAGGGTTTAGGGCAGTGCAGTGGTGTTCCGGCAGTGTAGGAGGTCATGCAGGGGTGGTGTTTCAGGGTTTAGGGCAGTGCAGTGGTGTTCGGGCAGTGTAGGGGGTCGTGCTGGGGGTGGTGTTTTAGGGTTTAGGGCAGTGCAGTGGTATTCGGGCAGTGTAGGGGGTCGTGCTGGGGGTGGTGTTTCAGGGTTTAAGGCAGTGCAGTGGTGTTCGGGCAGGGTAGGGTGTCGTGCTGAGGGGTGGTGTTTCAGGGTTTAGGGCAGTACAGTGGTGTTTAGGCAGTGTAGGGGGTCGTGCAGGGGGTGGTGTTTCAGGGTTTAGGGCAGTGCAGTGGTGTTCAGCCAGTGTAGGTGGTCTTGCTGGGGGTGGTGTTTCAGGCTTTAGTGCAGTGGTGTTCGGGCAGTGTAGGGGGTCTTGCTGGGGGTGGTGTTTCAGGGTTTAGGGCAGTGCAGTGGTGTTCGGGCAGTGTAGGGGGTCTTGCTGGGGCTGGTGTTTCAGGGTTTAGGGCAGTGCAGTGGTGTTCGGGCAGTGTAGGGGGTCATGCTGGGGCTGGTGTTTGAGAGTTTAGGGTAGTGCAGTGGTGTTCGGGCAGTGTACGGGGTCGTGCTGGGGCTGGTGTTTCAGGGTTTAGGGCAGTGCAGTGGTTTTCAGGCAGTGTAGGTGGTCATGCTGGGGGTGGTGTTTCAGGGTTTAGGGCAGTGCAGTGGTGTTCGGGCAGTGTACGGGGTTGTGCTGGGGCTGGTGTTTCAGGGTTTAGGGCAGTGCAGTGGTGTTCGGGCAGTGTAGGGGGTCGTGCTGGGGGTGGTGTTTCAGGGTTTAGGCAGTGCAGTTGTGTTCGGGCAGTGTAGGGGGTCGTGCTGGGGGTGGTGTTTCAGGGTTTAGGGCAGTGCAGTGGTGTTCGGGCAGTGTAGGGGTCATGCTGGGGGTGGTGTTTCAGGGTTTAGGGCAGTGCAGTGGTGTTCGGGCAGTGTAGGGGGTCTTGGTGGGGGTGGTGTTTCAGGGTTTAGGGCAGTGCAGTGGTGTTCGGGCAGTGCAGGGGGTCTTGCTGGGGGTAGTGTTTCGGGGTTTAGGGCAGTGCAGTGGTGTTCCTGCAGTGTAGGGGGTCGTGCTGGGGGTGGTGTTTCAGTGTTTAGGGCAGTGCAGTAGTGTTCGGGCAGTGTAGGGGATCATGCAGGGGGTGGTGTTTCAGGGTTTAGGGCAGTGCAGTGGTGTTCGTGCAATGTAGGGGGTCGTGCTGGGGGTGGTGTTTCAGGGTTTAGGGCAGTGCAGTGGTGTTCGGGCAGTGTAGGGGTCGTGCAGGGGGTGGTGTTTCAGGGTTTAGGGCAGTGCAGTGGTGTTCAGGCAGTGTAGGGGTCGTGCTGGGGCTGGTGTTTCAGGGTTTAGGGCAGTGCAGTGGTGTTCGGGCAGTGTAGGGGGTCTTGCTGGGGGTGGTGTTTCAGGGTTTAGGGCAGTGGTGTTCGGGCAGTGTAGGGGGTCTTGCTGGGGGTGATGTTTCAGGGTTTAGGGCAGTGCAGTGGTGTTCGGGCAGTGTAGGGGTCTTGCTGGGGGTAGTGTTTCAGGGTTTAGGGCAGTGCAGTGGTGTTTGTGAAGTGTAGGGGGTCGTGCTGGGGATGGTGTTTCAGAGTTTAGGGCAGTGCAGTAGGGTTCGGGCAGTGTAGGGGTCATGCAGGGGGTGGTGTTTCAGGGTTTAGGGCAGTGCAGTGGTTCGGGCAGTGTAGGGGGTCGTGCTGGGGGTGGTGTTTCAGGGTTTAGGTTAGTGCAGTGGTGTTCGGGCAGTGTAGGGGGTCGTGCTGGGGATGGTGTTTCAGGGTTTAGGGCAGTGGTGTTCGGGCAGTGTAGAGGGTCTTGCTGGGGGTGATGTTTCAGGGTTTAGGGCAGTGCAGTGGTGTTCGGGCAGTGTAGGAGGTCTTGCTGGGGGTAGTGTTTCAGGGTTTAGGGCAGTGCAGTGGTGTTCAGGCAGTGTAGGGGGCGTGCTGGGGGTGGTGTTTCAGTGTTTAGGGCAGTGCAGTTATGTTCGGGCAGTGTAGGGGGTCGTGCTAGGGTTGGTGTTTTAGGGTTTAGGGCAGTGCAGTGGTGTTCGGGCAGTGTAGGGGGTCGCGCAGGGGCTGGTGTTTCAGGGTTTAGGTCAGTGCAGTGGTGTTCGGGCAGTGTAGGGGGTCGTGCTGGGGGTAGTGTTTTAGGGTTTAGGGTAGTGCCGTGGTGCTTGTGTAGTGTAGGGGTCGTGCTGGGGGTAGTGTTTTAGGGTTTAGGGTAGTGCAGTGGTGTTTGTGTAGTGTAGGGGGTCATGTTTTAGGGTAGTGCAGTGGTGTTTGGGTAGTGTAGGGGGTCGTGCTGGGGGTAGTGTTTTAGGATTTAGGTTAGTGCAGTGGTGTTTGGGTAGTGTAGGGGTCGTGCTGGGGGTAGTGTTTTAGGGTTTAAGGTAGTGCAGTGGTGTTTGTGTAGTGTAGGGGTCGTGCTGGGGGTAGTGTTTTAGGGTTTATGGTAGTGCAGTGGTGCTTGTGTAGTGTAGGGGGTCATGTTTTAGGGTAGTGCAGTGGTGTTTGGGTAGTGTAGGGGGTCGTGCTGGGGGTAGTGTTTTAGGATTTAGGTTAGTGCAGTGGTGTTGGGGTAGTGTTTTAGGGTTTAGGGTAGTGCAGTGGTGTTTGTGTAGTGTAGGGGTCATGCAGGGGGTAGTGTTTTAGGGTTTAGGATAGTGCAGTGGTGCTTGTGTAGTGTAGGGGGTCGTGCTGGGGGTAGTGTTTTAGGGTTTAGGGTAGTGCAGTGGTGTTTTTGTAGTGTAGGGGGTCATGTTTTAAGATGCAACGCTCCAATACCTGACCAGTCTGCACTACATAAAACTGCAAAGAAACTAAAAATAAAAAGTGTTTTGCACACTTTTGTCATTGGGCTATATGTGGGCTACATCTGGGTAATATTTGTGCTACATTTGGGCTCTTTTTTCACTGGTGGCCATCTTGGAAGACTTCTTTGTTATGAAGTTTCCTAATTTCCTCATTTACTGCAGTCTCCTCAGTAGGAAATGCTTTCAGTGTTTTACTTTGATTCCATCAAGAAGGCATTCAGATGTGTCACACATTTGCCATAAATTCAGAATGTTAGCACTCTAGTTGTTCATTAGATCACTGTAGTAAAGCTACTGCTCACCAAGGAGTTAACTGGAAGTCTACTGCTGGTATTGAAAGTGATTGTTTCAGTCTGCATGTCAGAATTTTCTAATGAAATAGAAGAGGATTTGAGATCTCACTTAAAACATGCACTAAATTTTCTTTTTGCAGCACTAACCATAATTTCTATGGCAAAATGAACCCCCTCATTTTGTTCCTTTTAAATTAAATGTTTTAAGTGTTACCAGTTTATTCCAATCAAGATGGTTTCAGGTGTGCCATACTTTTGTCATAAGTAAGGCTGTTAGCACTCTAGTTGTTCTTTAGAACACTCTGGGAAGCTGCAGTAGAACACAAAGTCATCAACTGACAGGCTGCTCCTGTTGAAATATAACAGGAAGATATTTGAGATCTCACTTAAAACATGTCCTAATTTTTCTTTCTACAGAACTAACCATAATTTCTATGGCAAAATGAACCCCCTCATTTTGTTCCTTTTTAAATTAAATGTTTTAAGTGTTACCAGTTTGTTCCAATCAAGATGGCTTCAGGTGTGCCATACTTTTGTCATAAGTAAGACTGTTAGCGCTCCAATTGTTCTTTAGAACACTCTGGGAAGCTGCAGTAGAACACAAAGGCATCAACTGACAGGCTGCTCCTGTTGAAATATAACAGGAAGATATTTGAGATCACACTTGAAACATGTCCTCATTTTTCTTTCTACAGCACTAACCATAATTTCTATGACAAAATGAACCCCATCATTTTGTTCCTTTTAAATTAAATGTTTTAAGTGTTACCAGTTTATTCCAATCAAGATGGCTTCAGGTGTGCCATACTTTGGTCATAAGTAAGACTGTTAGTGCTCTAGTTGTTCTTTAGAACACTCTGGGAAGCTGCAGTAGAACACAAAGGCATCAACTGACAGGCTGCTCCTGTTGAAATATAACATGAAGATATTTGAGATCACACTTGAAACATGTCCTAATTTTTCTTTCCAGAGCACTAACGATAATTTCTATGACAAGATGAACCCCATCATTTTGTTCCTTTTTAAATTAAATGTTTTAAGTGTTACCAGTTTATTCCAATCAAGATGGCTTCAGGTGTGCCATACTTTTGTCATAAGTAAGGCTGTTAGCACTCTAGTTGTTCTTTAGAACACTCTGGGAAGCTGCAGTAGAACACAAAGGAATCAACTGACAGTCTCTGCCCTTGTTGGATGTACATGTTTTACTGAGAATGTCAGACTTCATTCTCACATGACTGAGAAAGATAATGTGAATTTACAGAAAATATGCTCTAATTTTAGCTTCTGGAGCACCATCCAAAACTGTATGGGACAAGCATGTGAAAATAGTTTTCTCTCAAACATGATTCATGATATCCCAGCAGAAGGTTTTTCAAAGGGTAAAATCACCTTAGAACACACCACAATTCCTGAAATTAGTATGGTACCATCAACAAATGAATTCTAATGTAACTAAAGTCTGTTATCACCCTTTATAGTTCTCCTTTTGGTAACCTCAAAATCTTCGATTCACTACAATGCATTTCAATGGGGTACTATCATTTATATTGGTCCCAAGATGGCTGCCAGCAATTCCAGGATGAAGTGCTGACAGCCAATCAGATCTCACGATGACATGTGTGGTTAGGCTCCGCCCAGATATATATGTGTTTTTACTTTTGATTTTCTCAGTAACTACTGAACGGATTTACACCATTTAACAAAAAGGGTTCTTTCTGAACCAAGAACTACCTCTTTGCCAAATTTGGTGTAATTCCGTTCAGCAGTTCGGGCTGTAGCCTTGCATAAAGTTTCCTATGGGAAATTGATTTTTTGAATCTTATTTTTTTAATTTCTCCTCAACTACTGAACGGATTTACACCATTTAACAAAAAGGGTTCTTTCTGAACGAAGAACTACCTCTTTGCCAAATTTTGTGTAATTCCGTTCAGCAGTTCGGGCTGTAGCCGTGGCTAAAGTTTCCTATGGGAAAATGAATGGGGAAAACACGTTTGGGACCCCCTTTTGTCTCGGCCCTCGCTTGACGAATCACCCCGAAACTTTCAAGGTAGGAGCGGACCGGAGCGGGCCATAAAGTTTGAAAATTTCGCGAAGATTCGTCAACCGAAGCAAGAGTTATTTCAAATAGAATGTTGCGGATTTCCTATGGAAAATAGGTCCTAACTATAACTATCTACTGGCGACTGCCAGTAGATAATATATATATATATATATATATATATATATATATATATATATATATAAATTAGCATTTAAAAAACCTTTGAAATTCACTGAAAAACCATAGGTTTCAGGCACGTTATAGTTAGAAATTAGCATTTAAAAACCTTTGAAATTCACTGAAAAACCATAGGTTTCAGGCATGTTATAGTTAGAAATTAGCATTTAAAAACCTTTGAAATTCACTGAAAAACCATAGGTTTCAGGCACGTTATAGTTAGAAATTAGCATTTAAAAACCTTAGAAATTCACTGAAAAAACCATAGGTTTTAGGAAAGTTATAGTTAGTTGGACATTTCACTCGTACAAAACCAGAGAAATTCCCCGTTATAGTTAGTTCAGCTAACTATAACTTGCGCCCGCAATGCACTGCTGATGACGTCACATATTACATCACTCATGACATGGTCAGTGACATCACTGATGACATCACTGATGACATCACTGATGACATCTCAAATGACATCACTGATGACATCACTGATGACATCATCCAGTGACTGTGTGTTTCTGTAAAGTTTAAATATGTTTAATATAGATAGGGAAAGGCGTATTGAAGAATGAGTGGGTGTATAAGTGTCTGAATGGATGATTTAGTAGGTGCGTGACTGACTCTATAAGTGAGTGATTAAACATATCTTACTGAATGCATGGGTTAGTGACTAAACTGTGTGAATGTCTGTATCTGTCTGTCTGTTGTGTGTAAGCGGCTGCATGGGTTTGTGAATAGCTACATGAGTGTCTATATGGGTTATTGATTGGTTGTCTGAGTATCTGTCTGGGTGCCTGAGTGTTTGTGTGGGTGGGGTGTGTGTGACTCTGTGCATAGATGTGTGAGTGGGTGATTCACTGGGTGCATGGTTTCAAGAGTGGATCTGTGATGGACTGTATGGGTGGGTGAGTGTGTGTATGGGTGTGTTAGTGAGTGAATGTATATCTCAGTGGTACATGTGTGAGTAACTACAT
Organism: Calotriton arnoldi; assembly: GCA_963921515.1. Lineage (NCBI taxonomy): Eukaryota > Metazoa > Chordata > Amphibia > Caudata > Salamandridae > Calotriton > Calotriton arnoldi. The sequence continues at coordinate 443,486 of CAWUFW010011666.1, read as the reverse complement.
ATGTGAAAGGCAGTATATATGTGTGTTGGAGTATATAAATGGCTATAAGTGAGAGTGTGTGATTGTGAGAGTGGCTGTATGGATGAGTGTGTGCTTGTATCAGTGATTGTATAAGAGCATAAGAATGTGCTAGTATTTGTATGAGTAATTGAGCTGGTGTATGTATAACTGTATAGGTGACTAAATGGCAGTGTGATTAATTATTTGCATGACTGACTAGGTGTGTGAGTACCTCTATGGATGAGTGGCGGTGTGTGAGTGTCTATATAGGTGTATGAGTGCATATGATAGTCCTGTACTGAGTGACCATAAGTATGAGTGACTGTACGGATGAGTGAGTGGATATGTGTGTAAACCTAAGAATCAGTGAGTGGGTATGTAGTTATTGGTGTTGGAGTGTCTATGGTTTTGAGAATGGCAGTCTGTAATTTAGAGTGGGTGTATCAAAGGTTATATTAGGGTGTGAGAAGATGCATCAAATTATCACATGGATGATGTCATCAGTGATGTCATCAGTGATGTCATTTGAGATGTCATCAGTGATGTCACTGACCATGAACATGAGTGATGTAATATGTGACGTCATCAGCAGTGCATTGCGGGGCGCGAGTTATAGATAGCTGAACTAACTATAACAGGGGAATTTCTCTGGTTTTGTATGAGTGAAATGTCCGACTAACTATAACTTTCCCTAAAACCTATGGTTTTTTCAGTGAATTTCTAAGGTTTTTAAATGCTAATTTCTAACTATAACGTGCCTGAAACCTATGGTTTTTCAGTGAATATATATATATATATATATTCACTGAAAAAACCATAGGTTTCATGGACGGTTATAGTTAGTTGGTCATTGCACTCGTACAAAACCAGAGAAATTCGGCCATTATAGCTAGTTCAGGTAACTATAACTCGCGCCCCTGCAATGCACTGCTGATGACGTCACATATTACATCACTCAATACATGGTCAGTGACATCACTGATGACATCACTGATGACATCTCAAATGACATCACTGATGACATCATCCAGTGACTGTGTGTTTCTGTAAAGTTTAAATATGTTTGATATATATATATGCGCAAAGGCGTATTGAAGAATGAGTGGGTGTATAAGTGTCTGATTGGATGATTTAGTAGGTGCGTGACTGACTCTATAAGTGAGTAATTAAACGTATCTTACTGAATGCATGGGTTAGTGACTAAACTGGGTGAATGTCTGTATCCGTCTGTCTGTTGCTGTGTAAGTGGCTGCATGGGTTGGTGAATAGCTACATGAGTGTCTATATGAGTTATTGATTGGTTGTCTGAGTATCTGTATGGGTGCCTGAGTGTTTGTGTGGGTGGGGTGTGTGCGACTCTGTGCATAGATGTGTGAGTGGGTGACTCACTGGCTGGATGGTTTCAAGAGTGCATCTGTGATAGACTGTATGGGTGGGTAAGTGTGTGTAAGAGTGTGTTAGTGAGTGAATGTATGTCCCAGTGGTACATGTGTGAGTAACTACATATGTGAAAGGCAGTATATATGTGTGTTGGAGTATATAAATAGCTATAAGTGAGAGTGTGTGATTGTGAGAGTGACTGTATGGATGAGTGTGTGCTTGTATCAGTGATTGTATAAGAGCGTAAGAATGTGCTAGTATTTGTATGAGTAAGTGAGCTGGTGTGTGTATAACTGTATAGATGAGTAAATGGGTGTGTGCTTAATTTTTGCATGACTGACTAGGTGTGTGAGTACCTCTATGGATGAGTGGCGGTATGTGAGTGTTTATATAGGTGTATGAGTGCATATAATAGTCCTGTACTGAGTGACTATAAGTATGAGTGACTGTACGGGTGAGTGAGTAGATGTGTGTGTAGACCTAAGAATCAGTTAGTGTGTATATAGTAATTGGTGTTGGAGTGTCTATGGTTTTGACAATGGCAGTCTGTAATTTACAGTGGGTGTATCAAAAGTTATATTAGGGTGTGAGAAGATGCATCAAATTATCACATGGATGATGTCATCAGTGATGTCATTTGAGATGTCATCAGTGATGTCATCAGTGATGTCACTGACCATGTCATGAGTGATGTAATATGTGACGTCATCAGAAGTGCATTGCGGAGGCGTGAGTTATAGTTACCTGAACTAACTATAACGGGGGAATTTCACGGGTTTTGTACGAGTGCAATGTCCAACTAACTATAACTGTCCCTAAAACCTATGGTTTTTTCAGTGAATTTGTAAGGTTTTTTTAAATGCTAATTTCTAACTTTAACGTGCCTGAAACCTATGGTTTTTTCAGTGAATTTCAAAGGTTTTTTAAATGCTAATTCCTAACTATAACATGTCTGAAACCTATGGTTTTTTTCAGTGAATTTCAAAGGTTTTGTAAATGACAATTTTTAAATGTATTAATTGTTATATTTATTTTTTTGATACTGATTTACTACATTTTTTTAACTATTTATTTTTAGATATTTTATTTTTTAAATTACATTGTAATTACATTATACATTACATTACAAAATATACTTTCTCAGAATGAATTACTTTAGTTTAAATACTTTGCAAATAGGCAATAGACTTTTAAGTACAGTAGTTACAGTTGTTGCAATGGGCAACACAATTTCAAACACAATGCAACATTGAGCTCAATGTGAATTTCAAGTTAAATGCAATTAGTTACTTTATGGATTACTTTTTCTAACCACAGGACTGGATCCTAGATTCAGTCCTGGGACATCTCCTGTAAACAGTTGAGTAAAAGCGTTTTGGTTACAGTAGTGATTTTTAAGGAATATTATTGTATTTTAAAAGTTGACACTTAGAAACTTTTTCACATAGAATCACCAATGTTATCCTATGGGAGGAAATTCACTTAGCAGGTAAGTAGTGTTATCGTTACTTTTTCTTACTCAGTGGTGGATCCTGGATCCAGCACTGGTGCATCTCCTGTAAACAGTTGAAAGAATGCGTTTAAGTCATACAGGCGATTTTTAAGGAATATTTGTAGTTTGTGAAAATCGACACTTTGAAACTTTTCTGCTGAAAACCAGACAATGGATTCCTATGGAAGGAAATACAAGTTACTGGTAAATACGGTTAGAATTACTTTTAAGGGTCAGTGCTGGGCTAAAAGATGCAGCACTGGGTTCTCTCCTAATAACAGGTGAGTAAATCGGAATTCGTAGTTCGGCTGATTTTAGAGGAATATTATAAAGTTCCAAAACTCCACACTTAGAAGAATTTCCAAGTGAAACCAGTCAATGTTAGCCTATGGAAGGAAATTCAAGTTACTGGTAAGTACGGTTAAAATTACTTTTCAGGATCAGTACTGGGCTCAAAGATGCAGCACTGAGGTCTCTCCTGATAACAGGTGAGTAAATTGGAATTCGTAGTTCGGCTGATTTTAGAGGAGGATTATAAAGTTCCAAAACTCCACACTTTGAAGAATTTCCAAGTGAAACTAGTCAATGTTAGCCTATGTAAGGAAATTCAAGTTACTGGTAAGTACGGTTAGAATTACTTTTCAGGATCTGTACTGGGCTCAAAGATGCAGTACTGAGGTCTCTCCTGATAACAGGTGAGTAAATCGGAATTCGTAGTTCTGCTGATTTTAGAGGAATATTTGTATGTTTCAAAATCGACAGAAACTTTTTCAGCAAAAAGCAGGCAATGATATCCTATGGAAGGAAATTCAAGTTACTGGTAAGTACGGTTAAAATTACTTTTCAGGATTAGTACTGGGCCTCAAAGATGCAGCACTGTGGTCTCTCCTGATAACAGGTGAGTAAATCGGAATTCGTAGTTCGGCTGATTTTAGAGGAATATTATAAAGTTCCAAAACTCCACAGTTAGAAGAATTTCCAAGTGAAACAGTCAATGTTAGCCTTTGGAAGGAAATTCAAGTTACTGGTAAGTACGGTTAGAATTACTTTTCAGGATCAGTACTGGGCTCAAAGATGCAGCACTGAGGTCTCTCCTGATAACAGATGAGTAGATCGGAATTCGTAGTTCTGCTGATTTTAGATGAATATTTGTATGTTTCAAAAATCGACACTTAGAAACTTTTTCAGCAAAAAGCAGGCAATGATATCCTATGGAAGGAAAGTCAAGTTACTGCTAAGTACGGTTAGAATTACTTTTCAAGGTCAGTGCTGGGCTAAAAGATGCAGCACTGGGTTCTCTCCTGATAACAGGTGAGTAAATCGGAATTCGTAGTTCTGCTGATTTTAGAGGAATATTTGCACAATGGTGAAGGAAGGGTGGGGCCTGAGGTGACATGTCTGCAAACACGCCCTGTGGCGCGTTTTAAGTTGGAGAATTAATTCCTCCTCAATCCCGAGGGTCCCTAGGGGCCAATCTAGCCCACCAGGAACCTCCAGTATGCGCCAGGGGGCTGCATTGCAGAGAGGTGTACAGAGGCCACGCCCCTTTTTACAACACTCTGCAACGCAGCTCCGTGGCGCTTACTGGAGGTACCTGGTGGGCTAGTTGGCCCACAGGGGCTAGTTGGCCCACAGGGACCCTCAGGATTGAAGAGGATTTAATTCCCCATCTTAAAACGCGCCACGGGGCCTGTTTGCACACATGTCACCTGAAGCCCCGCCCCCTCCCTTCACCACTGTGCAAATGTGCCCCGTGGCGCGTTTTAAGTTGGGGGATTAAGTCCCCTTGAATCCTGAGGGTCCCTGGAGTCCAACTAGCCCACCATGTACCTCCAAAAAGCGCCACAGAGCTGCGTTGCAGAGAGGTGTAAAAAGGGCGTGGCCTCTGTACACCTCTCTGCAACGCAGCCCCTGGCGCATACTGGAGGTTCCTGGTGGGCTAGTTGGCCCCCAGGGACCCCCAGTATTCAAGGGGAATTGTTCCCCATCTGCAAACGCGCCAGGGGCGCCTTGCAGACTGCTGCAGAGAGGGGGCGAGCCTCCGGCACGATGCCAGTCTTTTTCTTTTTTTTTTGTATGGGAGGGGGCTGCGTGGCCCCCTTCCCTTGGCCACTTTGGCCCCGGGACCCCATCCCCGGGGCCTGATGATTTTCTTTCTTTTTTTTTTTTTAAACAAAACGGGAAGAGGGCCGCATGGCCCCCTTCCCTGGGCTTCTATTGGCCCCGGGACCCCATCCCCCGGGGCATGCCCACTGTTTTTTTTTAATTTACATTTTTGGAGGGGGCTGCGTGGCCCCCCTCCCAGGCCACTAATGGCCCCGGGGACCCCATCCCCCGGGCCTGGCCTCTGGTTGGGGACTGTGGGGGGGTCCCCAATCCCCCACAGTCCCGCCGGCTTCCCGCGTCCTACGGGAGCCGGCATTGCTTTTCCATAAGGGGAGCTGCTGACATGCAGCTCCAATTATGGAAAAGCAATTCTGCTTTGCTTCACTGAAGCGAGAGCAGGTTTCCTGCTCTCGCTTCAATGAAACAAGCAGTTTGCAATGGCAGGACGGGAGCCGTGAGGCTCCGGCCCTGCCATTGCAAACAGCAGTGTCCCAGGGGTAGGCACCCCGGGACACTGCAGGAGCCAGCCCTGGGGGGTGGCGGTCCCCAGGGCCACCACAGGCTCCAGGAGGGGGGCTGCACGGCCCCCCCCTCCCATGTCTTTAAAGCCCCAGGGAGCTGGTGGTCCCCGGGGCTTCGGGGGTCCGAAACGGACCCCCACATTTATTTAGTTAGTGCCCTGGGGAGGTGGCGGTTCCCGGGGCGTGTGGGGGGGCTTGAGCCCCCCCACACAGGTATTGTTACTTTTAAAAAGAAGCCCCGGGGGTGGCGGTCCTCAGGGCTGCGGGAGGGCCGAGAGCCCTCCCGCACCATTTATTTTTAAAGCCCCGGGGTGGCGGTCCCTGGGCTTGGGGGCCTTAGAGGCCCCCACATATTCTAAATAACCCTCCCCGCATGCCCCCGGGACTTGGCCCACCCGGGGGCCAATTAACAACGAAGCGCGGGAGACCGCGCTTCGTTTTTTTTTTTTTCGGCGTGATTCGCGCACCCTAAGCACATCCCGCCGATTTATTTTCTTAAAAAATGCTTTTTTCTGCCCAGGGGGTCCTTGTGGGACCCCCTGAGCAGACGTAGGGGGTCAGGGTGTTTCTACCCTGCCCCCTTTGTGCGTTTTGCGCACTTGTTTCTTTTTTTTTTCTCGGCAAGATTCGCGCATCCCGCCGATTTAAAAAAAAAAAAATGCTTTTTTCTGCCCAGGGGGTCCTTGTGGGACGCCCTGAGCAGACCTAGGGGGTCAGGGTGTTTCTACCCTGCCCCCTTTTTGCACTTTGCGCACTTGGTTCTACCGAGGGACAAAATGGCTCCCAACACTTCCTGATTTGGAGTGTTGACAGCCAATTAGCATGCACCTCGTGATCGGGAGGGTACGCGGACCCTACTCGGCCATAGATATATATGTGACTTTACTTTTGATTTTCTCAGGGACTACTGAACGGATTTACACCATTTAAGCAAAAGGCTAGACACTGAACCAAGGGCTACCTCTTTGCCAAATTTGGTGTAATTCCGTTCAGCAGTTCGGGCTGTAGCCGCGATGAACGGTTCCTATGGAAAAATGAATGGGGAAAACGCGTTTTAGGACCCCCCTTTTTTCTCGTCCCCGCTTGACGTATCACCCCAAGACTTTCAGGATAGGAGCGGACCGGAGCGCCCCAACAAGTTGGAAGCTTTCGCGAAGATTCGTCAACCGGCGCCAACGTTATTTCAAATAGAATGTTGCGGATTTCCTATGGAAAATAGGTCCTAACTATAACTATCTACTGGCGACCGCCAGTAGATAATATATAGATATATATATATATATATATATATATATATATATATATATATATATATATATATTTTCAAGCAGATTTCTCCTTCCGCCTTCCCTCGCCCTACGCAGAGGATCGCCCAAGCCGGCGGAGAGTACCGGACATCGTATTTTGCAATTGTCCCAGTAATGCGATCACTCAGAGGTAATTTGCAGTGCTATCAGCAGGTAGTTTATTCCAGGTAGGTAACGCGTTTCGCTTGACTCGCAAGCTTGATCACACAGATTGCCAAAGTTGTGACTTGCAATACATACTAGTAATAGAAACAAACGAGGTAACATGGTCGTCAAGATCTTGTGTTTACAACGGCATCTATATTGTAATGTGCACATATACTATGATCACAGATATTCTGTTGTTCTATCACCGTAGTGGTAGTGTAAACTGTATTCAATTCATACATGATTACTAACGATATTATTCAGACTTGTATTCAGACATGCATATCAAAATCCTGTGACTACAACGGCATCCTTTTTATAATGTGCATACGCGCTGTAATCTATTGTGCTGTCACCATAGTGGTAATAAAAACTGTATTCAATTCATACATGATTACTCTATATGTTGAACGATAATATTCAAACATACAGTATTTTGCAAAAAATGTTTGCAAAAATTATATACAATGGGCAATGGTTGCCGATTCCCTAAAGATCAGTTCTACCAATGGTGTTAAAGCTCCTCGGGCATGATAGGAATTCTCATGCGTAGAACAGTGTGCTATCTATCGGTGCTATCTAATGCGCATGATTCCTATCTCTTCATTCGGACTAGTGCCTAATGTATGATCACAACTGCATTAGTGCCCTCTGTATTACACATCTGTCACAACCTGGCAATATCGAACACATTCCTGGAAACTAAAGCCCAAAAACTCCACAGTGCTAAACACATAAAATTAGTGACTAAATATTTAAACATTTGAAATATTCATATAGAGACATAGTTTCAAAATGCAAACAAATCTCTTATCTGCATGATTGGACACTCCTCCGTGATGACTGAAGAAAAGGGTAGGGGGTGCTGCTGGCGTCGGTCCACTAGATCCGCCCCTTCCTTTTCTCCTATAAAAGTAACAAATAAAACAATGGGTTATACCTTATAAAAGAGAGAAAAGATCATATACAATCTACCTATAAAGCTACACATACATCTATAAAGATAACGCAAGCCAATGGCATCTATCTGCAAGGTAACTGAGCAAGTTACTGTAGGTGGGAGCTAAGTTCCTCATCCTGGTTGAGCCCGTCAGGGGTCTTGGTTTGTAAATTAATTATATGCCAGGATTCTTTCTTACGTAACTGTAGAGTTCTGTTCCCTCCTCTATGGGATTGTGTAATCTGCTCTATGGCAAAAAAGTAAGTAGTGAGTTATTGGAGAGATGATATTCTGCAAAATGTCTCACTACTGGGTAGTGGGGATCTTTGTTGCTGATTGCTCTCATATGTTCAAGTATTCTTTTTTGGTTGCTAATGTGGTGCTACCCACATACCTCATCTTACAGGGACATTCGAGGACATATATGGTAAAATTTGTCCAGCAAGTCAGAAATTGTTTGATCACATTTTCCCCTGTCGGTGTGAAGTAGGTTTTCTTCATCGTGCTGTTTCTGCATGCCTTACAGTGACCACAGGGATAGAATCCCTGTAGTCCGATCTGTGTGCTTGGTGACGTGCTAGTAATATCACCTTTGACAAGGAAGTCCCTGAGGTTTCTACTTCTTCTGTAAGTTATGAGTGGTCTGTCTTGCATTTTGTGACCTATTGTGGAGTCACTTGTAAGAATATTCCAGTTCTGGTTCAAAATCCTGGATATTTTTTTAGATGCTTTATTATATGTCAGTATAACCCTGGTGCTATTGTCTTGTTTGTTGATAGGTTTGTCTGTAAGTGTTTCTTCCCTCGAGATTTGCTTGACTTTTTCTTTTGCTTTGGATAATACCCAGGTGGGGTATCCTCTCTCTTTGAACCTAGTCAACATGGTTGTTTGTTCGTCTAGGAAGTTTTCTTCTGTGCTACAGTTTCTCCTTGCCCTCAGCAGTTCTCCAAACGGTATGCTCCATTTCAGTGTTTCTGGATGACTGCTGAGTGCATGGAGAAGACTATTCCCTGCGGTAGCTTTTCTGTGTAGTTTAGTATTGACACATTCATTCTCTATTTCTACTGTTACATCTAGAAACTCAATCTGTGTTCTACTCATGTTGTAAGTAAGTGTAAGATTAAAGTTCTTTGTGTTTAGTTCGGTAATGGTATCAATGGCGCTCTTTTCATTGCCTTTCCATACGACGAATAAGTCGTCGATGTATCTGTACCATCTGACCACCCTACTCCCTTCTGGGTTGGAGCTGAGTTTTCTCAGAATTTCTTCTTCCCATACCCCTAGAAATAGGTTAGCAAAACTTGGGGCAAAGCAAGTACCCATAGCTGTCCCGAGTACTTGCTTGTACATAGTGCCGTTGAATAAGAACATATTGTTAAGCAAACAAAATTTCATGAGATTTAACAACATGGTAGTATGCTCTAAAAACAGATATTCCGATTGTTCAGGAAGTGTTGACTGCATTGTATGCCCAAGGAGTGGTCAATGATAGAGTACAGTGAGTTAACATCCATCGTGATCATTAGGAAGTCTTCTTCCCATACGATCGTCCTTATTTTGCTCAGGAAGTCCTTAGTGTCCTTGATATATGATGGGAGGTTTTCCACATACTCACAAAGAAAGTAATCTATATATTTAGAGATGTTTTCGGAGACACATCCCATTGAAGATACGATGGGTCTACCTGGTGGAGTATTGGGGTCTTTGTGTATCTTCGGGAGGAGATAGAAGATGGGGGTTCTTGGATAGTCACACTTAAGATAACAATACTCCTCCCATTGTAGGATACCCCTGTCTTTGTATTCTGTGAGCATATTCCAGATGTTTACTATGCTCTCATTGTATTCCTGTATATTGGTTACCACATAGAATTTGGTATCTCCCAATTGTCTAAGTGCCTCATCGATATATGCAGATCTGTCCCATAGCACGATGTTCCCCCCTTTGTCAGCTGGGCGGATGTTAACATTTTCGTCTTCAGCTAGGGATTTTATCGTCTGCCATTGATCTTTACTGAAATTGCCATACTCAAACTTCTGTTTTTGTTTGCGGAATTTGATTAAATCTTTGATTACTGTATCATGAAAGGCATCGATACTGTCATGGGGCATGGTTGGAAGAAAAGTAGATTTGGGTTTAAAATGAGTTTTGGCAGGTAAGTCTGTTGGCGGGAAAGTCACTTGGTCACTGGGGTCAATACCTGCCTCTAGATAGAGTTCTTGCATGGTTATCAGTGCCTCCCTATCCTTAATGCTAAGAAAGTCGGTCTGATTAGTGCGAGTTGTGACAACTTCATCTGTTTGATCAGGTGTACCTCTAAGAATGTGCCATTTTTTAAGTTTAACTTTTCTAACAAACTTAAAAATGTCAATTCTGGTTTCAGGGTAGTTGAACGAGTTGGTGGGACAGAAGGATAGACCTAGACATAGTGTACGTTTTTCTTTCTTGGATACAGACCCCTATTATAAGTTAAGGACACTTCTACGAGGACTTCTAGAAAACCCTTTGGACCATAGGAGGTTCTAAGGCCAACCCACCAGTGAGTACAGAGGTACCCGTGCTACCTATCCCAGAGGGGCTGGGTTCATAGGGGTCAAGTATTGTCGGAAACCTTCGTTGTTTTCAATGGAGGAGTGCAAAGAAGTCCTGCTGCCAGGAGGGCGAAGAGTGTCCGGTGGAATCCAAGCCTGGATTCGAGGTTAGAGGATCCTTAAAGCAGAGGGGACAGAGTCTGGGTCACTTCAGGTGACCAGGGGCTCAGTAGTCGAATGCCCACCGATGTCGCGTGCTTCAGCCATGAAGAGGGGTTGCTTGACTCTGCAGCCACAGGGACCAGGAGACGTTGAGGACAACCAAGTTCTGGAGGTGAGATGTCCCACAAAGGATGTCGAGTGCTGAGGGGATGGTGTCCGGCGGGAGCACAACAAACCTTGGCAAATGCAACCAACGCGGTCAGAGGAAACAGGTTACGGTGTGGACCAGCAAGGTCCAGGGGACTCTCCGAGCAACGGGGAGTCAGGGCACATCTGGTCCAACTAGGAAAGCTCAAGAAAAGACAAGGTGACCCTCGCCATGACCCACAGGCCAACGGACCAGGGATCGCGAGGAGACCCCAAGCAAGTTTGCAAAGTACCAGCCCACAGGACACTCGGTGAGTGGAGGCCAGAAATCTTTGGTGCAAATACTGCTCAGGGTCGGGACTACACGGAGTCCAATGCACAAGCTCGAGAATTTCCAACAAGCATATGCACTTGCAAATGTACGCGGTGCACAGGGGTTCAGGTTGCACGGCCCCCACGAGGGGTACTGGTCTCTGAATCGCTGAGGGGCAGATTGACCTCAGGGACCTTTGGGAACCCACCTCCTGTGTTGCTTAAATCTTCGGAGTCCTCAGGAGCTTGGGAGAAGCAAACCGGTCAGATGCATTTTTGGTGCCTGCTTCTGCAGGGGAGTAACTCCTTTACTCCAAGGGAGATTCTTCAGTCGTCCAGCATCGTGCAGGCAGTCAAAGTACTTGGTTTCTTCTTAGCAGAATCTTTTCCAGGTAAAATCTAAAGTCCTGTAGCCAGGTAGCCCACTTTATACCCATGGGAAGGGGTTGGAAAGATTCTAGGGACCCTCCTAGGGAAGGGCATGACAGAGGGGTGGCTACACCCGTGTCCTTTGTCCAGTTTCATGCCAGAGCAGGAGCCAATGGCTCCCAGAACTGGTTTGAGCTGGACTATGCACAGGGACACCAAATGTGCCCCCAGTGCAGACTTTCTGGCACTCTCAGAGTGCACCCACCCAGCCCCAATACACTAAACCCTGTCTGGGAGGTGGTCACACCTCCATGTGACAGGACGCCTATTGTCATGCCTTCCTCTGCTCGAGCTTGGCTCAGCAGCAGGAGAGCAGAATCCTGTCTGTGGCTGGCAGCGTCCATTTTGTGCTGCTCAGGTCGAGAAAGCTGGTACCGGGTAGACCGGTGACCCACAGTAGTGGTTCTAGAAGGGTGGAATCATACCTCCTGATTCCAAGGTGTTTGACACCAAATACGACATGTTTCTAAGCAGCCATTTTAAAGTTAGCATTTACCGCGAGGTTATAATGCACTTAGACCTATATGTCTGGCTGCATCACAGACAACCCCGGAGAATGGTCTCCGAAGGCTGGAGAGGGGCCCTACTCATGCAGGGGCACCCTCTCACGTAAAACCCAGCACCCTGCCTTCAGGATTGATACGGCCTGCCATAGGGGTGACTGATAGTTTTTTAAGTGTAGTGATTTAGATAGATATAGTGAACCTATATCTAAGTAAGTGGTGCAAGCACCAGCTTACACAGGCTGCTGTAGCAGACCTGTTGTGTCATTTTGAATGGCCTCTCATGGGTGGCATAATACATGCTTCAGCCCATGGGAGGCCTCTGGGGTACCTATGCCCTGGGTGCATGGTGTACCATATACTAGGGACTTATAAGGGTACCCCAGTATCCAATCTGGAGTGTACCTAAAGTACGTGCATAGCAATTTAAGGGAGAAAGCAGATAGACTGGGGTCCTGGATAGCAGGATCCCAGTCAGACTAGTCCAAAAACAGTGATACATCAGCAAAAAGTGGGGGTAACCATAAGAAGCAGATCCTACTTTCCTACACAACCCCCCAAACGCAAGGACATTAAACTAACCTTGACCAGTTGAGTCTTCATGTTCTAAGTGGAAATATGTGGTGAGTCCATCTGCATTGGCATGGTTACTCCCAGGTCTATGTTAGACTGTATAGTCCATCCCCTGTAGGGAAATGGACCACCTCAAGAGTTTGGGGTTTTCACCTTCATCTGTTTTAGCCATAAGAGGGGCTTATGGTCTGTCTGAACAATTAAGTGAGTGCCAAACAGATTTGGCCTCAACTTCTTCAGAGCCCAAACCACAGCAAAGGCTTCCCTCTCAATAGCTGACCAACGTTTCTCTCTGGGGGTCAGCCTTCTGCTTATGAAAGCTACTGGCTGATCCTGAGCCTCTTCATTCAATTGTGATAACACAGCCCCTACCCCCAATTCAGATACATCTGTTTGAACAATGAATTGTTTGGAATAATCAGGACTTTGCAGAACGGGAGCAGTGCACATGGCCTGCTTCAGGTCATCAAATGCCTTTTGACAGCTAACTGTCCACTGAACTTTCTTAGGCACTTTCTTGGAAGTTAAGTCATTCAAAGGGGTCACTATGGAGCCATGTCCTTTGACAAACCTCCTGTAGTACCCAGTCAGGCCCAAGAAAGCTCTGACCTGAGTCTGGGTAGTTGGAGCAACCCATTCCATGATGGTTTGGATTTTGCTCTGCAATGGTTGAACCTGGCCTCCACCCACAAGGTGGCCCAGGTACACAACCTGACTCTGCCCTATCTGGCACTTGGTGGCCTTGATAGTGAGGCCTGCTTTCTGCAGGGCCTCCAGAACATTTCTCAGGTGGACCAGGTGATCCTCCCAGGTGGAGCTAAAGACAGCAATATCATGTAGATAAGCTGCACTATAGGCTTCCAGACCTATGAGAACTTTATTCACCAGCCTTTGAAATGTGGTGCATTCTTCAAGCCAAAAGGCATCACCACAAATTGGTAGTGCCCACTAGGGGTTGAGAATGCTGTTTTTGGTTTAGCCTCCCCAGCTAATCTGATTTTCCAGTAACCAGCTGTCAGGTCAAATGTACTTAAGAACTTGGCTGAGGCCAAAGTATCAACTAGTTCATCTGCCCTTGGAATTGAATGAGCATCAGTCCCAGTGACTGCATTGAGTCCCCTGTAGTCAACACAGAACCTCATCTCTCTCTTACCACCCTGGGTGTGAGGTTTTGGTACCAAGACTACTGGACAAGCCCAAGGGCTATCTGAGGGCTCAATCACTCCCAGTTCCAACATCTTCTGGACTTCAGTCCTGATACAGTCCCTGACATGGTCAGGTTGCCTGTAAATCTTATTTTTAACAGGCAGACTGTCACCTGTGTCCACCTCATGTGTACACCACGTAGTCTGACTTGGAGTCAGTAAAAACATATGTCTGTACTGATTGAGGACCTTCCTACAATCAGTCTGTTGCTGTTCAGTGAGGCTGCCTGCCAAGGCTACACCATCTACTGAACCATCATCAGGGTTCTGTGAGAGGAGGTCAGGGAGTGGATCACTCTCTTCCTCCTGTCCCTCATCAGTAGCCATGAGCAAGCCCATGTCTGCCCTGTCCACATACGGCTTGAGCCTGTTCACATGGAGCACCCTGAGGGGGCTCCTGGGAGTTCCAAGGTCCACCAGGTAGGTGACCTCTCCCTTCTACTCAAGAATGGTATGGGGCCCACTCCACTTGTCTTGGAGAGCTGCTGGGGCCAGAGGCTCCAACACCCATATCTTCTGTCCTGGCTGATACACAGTCAAAACAGCCTTTTGGTCATGCCAGGCCTTTTGCAATTCCTGGCTAGCCGCAAGGTTTTTGGATGCCTTCTTCATGTACTCAGCCATCCTGGAGCGGAGACCAAGTACATAGTCCACTAAGTCCTGTTTAGGTGGTTTGAGAGGTAACTCCCATCCTCCCTTAACCAAACATAGGGGACCCCTAACTGGATGTCCAAACATAAGTTGAAAAGGGCTGTAGCCAACCCCCTTCTGAGGAACCTCTCTGTAGGCAAAGAGAAGGCAGGGTAAAAGGATATACCATCTACGCCTGAGCTTGTCAGGGAGACCTTTTATCATGCCCTTGAGGGTTTTGTTGAATTTCTCAACTAACACAATGCATTGTGGGTGATAGGGTGTGGTGACTTTGTAATTCACTCCACACTCCTTCCACAGAGCAGTCAGGTAACCAGACATAAAGTTTGCACCTCTATCTGATACCACCTCTTAGGGAGACCTACTCTGGAAAAGATTCCCAGGAGGGCTCTAGCCACAGCAGGCTTGGTCCACCACCACTAGTATGAATCTGTGCCCAGATGCAGTTGGAGGAACCATGGGACCAACAATGTCAATCCCAACCCTCTCAAAGGGACCCCCACCACCGGTAGTAGTATCAGGGGGGCCTTTGTAGTACCACCTGCCTTACCACTGGCTTGGCAAGTGATACAGGAGCGACAAAACTCCTTTGTGTCTTCTGACATGTGAGGCCAGTGAAAGTGAGGGACAAGCCTGTCCCAGGTCTTACTTTGGCCTAAGTGTCCTGCTAATGGGATATCATGTGCCAGTGTTAATAGGAAGCATCTAAACTTCAGAGGTATAGCCAACCTCCTGGGAGCACCAGGCTTGGGGTCTCTACACTCTGAATACAGAAGTCCATCATCCCAGTAGATCCTGTGGGACCCACTGGCACTCCCATCAGCCTCAGCAGCAGCTTGCTGTCTGAGGGGTTCAAGAGAGGGGCAGCTGCTCCTGGCTCCGATCTGTGCTGGAAGGACCCCCTGTCCCCAAGAACTCAACCTGGTCAGGTTCCAGTTCCTCTGAGACAGTTCCTTCACAGGGACTGAGATAATCTCCCTCAGGAGACTGATCCTCACTCTGAGGCAGGGGGGAAGACACTGCCTTACCCCTACTGCTCCTTCTCTTGGAAGGCACCTGGTCCATTATTCCAGGATCCAGGGCCTGTTCAGTGGAAGACATTTTTGCCTGTGACCTAGTCATGGCAAACACATCTGCAGGGATGCCCAGCATTTCTGCATGTGTCCTGAGTTCCACTTCAGCCCAAGCTGAAATCTTCAAATCATTGCCCAACAAGCATTCTACAGGGAGGTCTGAGCTAACCACAACCTTCTTAGGGCCAGTTACCCCTCCCCAGGTGAAATTCACAACTGCCAAGGAATGGTCTGTCCTGACATTGCTTGCATTGGTCACTTGGTACATGTAGGAGAGTAGGATCTGCCTCTTATGTTGCCCCCACTTTTTTTCTGATGTTAGCACTGGTTTCTGGCTATAGTCTGGCTGGGTCCCTGCCAATCAGGGCCCCAGCCTCTCTGTTCTCTCTAAACGACATGGAGTGCACTCTAGGTGCACTAGTGATTGGATACTGTGGTGCCTTATGAGTCCCTAGTATATGGTACCTTAGGTGCCAAGGGCATAGGTACTTCACAGGCCTCCCAGGGGCTGCAGCATGTGTTATGCCACCCCTGGGAAGCAGTCTAAATCTGACACCACAGGCCTGCTACTGCAGCCTGGGTGAGGTGGTGCTAGCACTCCTCACTGAGATATAGGTTTCCTATATCTCTCCTGCACACACATATAAACCTATCAGTCACCCCTAAGGCAGGCCCTATCAATCCTGAGGGCAGGGTGCTTGGCTTCTATGTGAGGGGGTGCCTCTGCCTGAGCAGGGCCCCTCTGCAGCTCTCAGAGTCTATTCTCTGGTGCTGTTTGTGGATGCGGTTAAACCATATACTCTTAAGTGCATTATATCCTCGCGGTAAATGCTAACTTTGGAATGGCTGCATCAAAACATGTCGTGTTTGGTGTCAAACATCTTGGAATACTACCCCCGCCAATCTTGGCGGCGGGGGTAGCATTCCACCCTTCTAGAGGGAGAAGACATGTACCTGCTGTGGAAACACGGTAGAATCCTAAAGAGCCCTGGCATCACAAAATGGATGCCACCAGTCACAGACACTGGGCTGCCCTCCTGCTGATGACCGAAACTCGCAGTGGAGGAAGCCCAACAATAGGCATCCTGTCACAGGGAGGTGTAACCACCTTCCAGACAGGGTTTAGTGTATTGGGGCTGGGTGGGTGCACTCTTAGAGTGCTTTGAAGTCCTGCACTGGGGGAGCAGAAGGCTCCTCTGTGCATATGCCAGTTCAAACCAGCTCAGGGGCTACCTGCCCCTGCTCTGGCGCGAAACTGGACAAAGGGAAGTGGGTGTAGCCACCCCTCCCTTGACCCTCCCATAGGTGGGGTCATAGAGCTAGTCCATCCCCTCTTTTAGTATAAGAGGGGGAACCTTGCCATTGCAAAGCAGATAACCCCTGGACGACGCTCTACAGAAGAATCCTGGTCCTTCGACGTTCCACTACCTTTGGAAGACAGAAGAATCTCCCATGGAGTCAAGGAGTGACTCCCTGCTTGGCAGGCACCAAAACGACAACGACGGTCGCAAACTATGCCGCTCCCGCCGGAGTCCGAAGTCCCTGCAGCCCAGGAAGTGGATTTCCTGACCTCTCCCAGGCCATCGTGAGTCCCCAGCGAAGCTGAGGCAAGTGGACACCACGAGTAACGAGGAACCGCGACCCCTGTGTACCGTGCACTATTGTCAAGTGCAACCCCTTCACAACGTTCTACGAACTTGTGCTTTGGACCACGTGTGGTCCCGACCTCCAGTAGGAATCTCTCAGAAGATCAGAGGCCTACACCATCCCGAGTGACCGTGGGCCCCTGTTGAGTGATTCCGCCCGAGGTGTCTTCGCGACCCCTTGCCCGCCGGCTTGTGGGTCCCCAGAAGACTTCTTAAAGAAACCAAAGGGCTCACCTGGTTGCTCCAGGCCTTCCCTGACTTACCCTCTCTGGGTGAGTCCCTCAGACCTTGCTGGTCTGCGCCATCGACTTTTTCTTCATCTCCCCGAGACTTGCTGCTGCCAAGGCTTGTTGGCTCCAATCGAGTTGCCAACACCGCAGTCAGCTGCAGACGTCGAGGGACCCACCGAATCCAGCTCCTGGTCGTCGTCGACACCTCCTGGACCATGTGGATGAAGAGTCAAGGCACCCGCAACCGACCTGAATCAACCGACGACGGTGGGCATCCATCTTCCTTGCCCCAGGTCACTGCCAAGTGACTTTGAACACTGTCCCCTCTGCTTTCAGGTCATCCTTCTTCAGAATCCAGGCTTGGATTCTACCGGACACTTCTTCAGCTCCCGCAAGCAGCAAGTCTTCTTTGTTCGCCATTGAAAACGACGCCGCGACCCGACACCAAAGGACACCTGTGCACCCGGCTTCCCTGGGTGAGGTAACTCCAGCACTACGGTGCTCCTGTGGGTGTGGGCCCTAGAACTACTTACCCTGTAAGTGACTTGCTTGTAGGTTCTCCCGAAGTATCCTAAAACTCTTTATTTCCAACCGCGACTTGCCCCATTGAAGTCAACGGCGATCCGCGCCTGTGTATCTACACTGCACGCGTCCCCCGTGGGTCCTTTACTTACCTGCCTTGGGTGGTTTCGTGAGGCCCCAGCACTTCTGAAGGCCCTAGGCCTTGTCTCCCTGCAAGTCGTTGTCCCTAAGTCTCTTACTTAGTATATGGTCTGGTACGCCCCTAGGGCCCCAGCCATATTTTGTGCTTAACTTATTGTGAAACGTTGATTTGTGCATATGTTTGTCTTCTAATCTCATAAAGAGATTAGTAGAGAGTTATTTAGAAATAAATACATATATATTTGATATATATACCTGTGTGGTGTCTTTTCATTTGGTGATTCAAGAGATTATATGGTAAAACAAGCTGCTTTACATTCCTCCGAGACTTAGCCTGAAGGCTGCTCTCCACAGCTACCACTAGGATAGCTTTCTTTAAAAGGTTGTCTTAAACCTATCTACCATAAGAGTCGATTTGCCCTGGTGCAAGGTGTCCACTTTAATTAGTGAACAGCATATACCAGGCCAACTTCTCACATTGGTGGGCAGCGTGTGGGATTCCAGCTTGCCATTGTTTTACCAGAAAATCTCTATTTGAATTACTAACTGAAAACCATTATAGGTACTCAAGGTACATATAAAGTCAAGCTTAGTATCAATAAGTTCTACTGAACTTAGAGCTGTGTGCCAAGGGATAGCACACCCTTTCCACAGCTCAAGCTAGGATCAGTAGGCCACAAACTAGTGTAGGTAGTACAACACTGCACAACACTAGAATGTCCGTAAAGGGTGGACCCAGTGGATCCACTCAGCCTCAGTACAAGGACATGGCTTTCTCTGACTTGAGAGCCATGTGTGTTGACAGACACCTGAGACTAGGACAGAGTCCCTCAACACTCCACCTGATAGATCTGCTGACAGCAGATGACCTTAGATTGGCTCTAGGAGCTAAAGGGTTTGAATCAGTGGGTGGGTCAGTCATAGTATCTGGGTCAGATGATGAAAATCAGAATGACCAAGACTCTGTGATTGAAGGGCCAGGCTCCAAGGGGCCTGAAAAGGACAGAGGAATTCTCCCTAAGAGAACTGGCAGAGAGGAGGAGAGGCACAGATCCCCTTCCAGGGAATCTGACCACTCTTATCACTCTGGCAGAGAATTTGTCCAGCAGAGGAGCTCATACTTTTCCTTAAGAGAGACCTCCTCTGAGAGAAGGTGCAAACTGCTCCAGTATGAGGAAGCCAGAGTGGCCCTCAGAACCAAGCAGTTGGCACTGGATAGGGAAGCCCTGGAGATCCAGAGAGCTTCTAGAAAAGAGGGGTTAGAACCCCTGGTGGCAGCAACAGTGTCCCTAGAGGCAGAGAATATATTCCTGACCATAGGAACCTGAGCAAGGTTGTTCCTCCCTACCAGAGTGGGGATGATATCCACAAGTGGATAACTGCTATGGAGAGGGCCTGTAGAGTACAGCAGGTCCCCCAAAAGCAGTGGGCAGCAATCTTGTGGCTCTCCTTTTCAGATAAAGGAAGAGACAAGCTCCTCGCTGTTAGAGAGGAGGATGCTGATGATTATGAGGTCCTGAAGAGTGCACTGATAGATGGGTTTGGCTTAACCACTGAGCAGTACAGGTTGAAGTTCAGAGATACCCAGAAGGCACAGACTCAGGACTGGACTGACTTTGTTGATTGTGCAACCAAGGCTCTAGAGGGTTGGCTGGTTGGCAGTAGGGTTACTGATTTCAAGGGATTGTATAATCTGATGATGAGAGAACAGATCCTAAATAATTGCCAGAACCAGTTGTTGCATCAGTACCTGGTGGACTCTGATCTGACCTCTCCCCAAGAATTGGGAAAGAAGGCAGACAAATGGGTCAGAACCAGGGTGAGGCAGAAAACCCAGAACCAAGGGGGTGACACTAAGAAGCAAGATCCTAAAGGCTCTAAGAAAGGTGGGGATAAGTCAAAAGACCAGAAGTCTTCACAAGGGCCCCAAAAATCTGCATCTGGTGGGGAGTCACAGTCCAACAAGGGAAAAGGCCAAAAGAAGCCCTGGTGCAAATTCTGTAAACAGAAAGGGCACTGGACTTCTGATTGTACCAAGTCCAAAGACCAAACCACCACCACTCCTGCCCCTAAGGCAACTGTGCCCCCTAGCTCAGCTACTGGTGGAGGTGGTACTCAGAATAAGGGTGTAGTAGGGTTGACCCTGGGTTCTGAAGTGGATTCTGACCTAGTCAGAGTGACCACTCAGGCAATGCTGATTTGTGAGGGAAACATTGATATGTCCTTCCTAGTAAGCCCCAGTAATCTGGGCAAGTACAAACAGCAGCCTTTGATAAATGGCAAACAGGCTTTGGCATTTAGGGACACAGGTGCTAGTGTCACCATGGTGGCAGAGGACCTAGTGGACCCTGGACAGATCATCCTGGGTGAAATGTACCAGGTGACCAATGCAAGCAATGTCCAGACCAACCATAGTCTGGCAGTTGTGAATTTCTCCTGGGGAGGGGTAACTGGCCTCAAGAAGGTTGTAGTCAGTGCAGACCTCCCTGTAGAATGTCTATTGGGCAATGATCTAGAGACTTCAGCCTGGTCTGAAGTAGAGTTATGGACTCATGCTGAGATGTTGGGCATCCCTGCAGAGGTATTTGCTGTGACCAGGTCACAAGCAAGAATGCATGACACTGAACCAGCTCTGGATCCTGGAACAATGGACCAGATGCTTCCCAAGAGGAGGAGCAGTAGGGTTAAGGCAGTGCCTTCCCCTCTGTCTCAGATCAAGGATTCACTTCCAGAGGGAGGTGAAGCAGAACCTGAAGAAGGAACTGCCCCAGAGGGACTTGAACCTGACCAGGTTGAGTTCTTGGGGGCAGGGGGCCCTTCCAGGGAAGATCTGAGCAAGGAGCAACAGTGCTGCCCCTCTCTTGAACACCTCAGACAGCAGGCTGCTGCTGAGGCTGCTGGGAGTGCTAGTGGGTCCCATAAAGTTTATTGGGATGAGGGACTCCTATATTCTGAGGGTAGAGACCCAGCCCCTGGAGCCACCAGGAGGTTGGTAATACCTCAGAAGTTTAGGGGGTTCCTCTTGACCTTAGCACATGATATCCCTTTGGCAGGACACTTGGGCCAAAACAAGACCTGGGACAGGCTTGTTCCACATTTTCATTGGCCACATATGTCAGAGGACACAAAGGAGTTTTGTCGCTCCTGTGTCACTTGCCAAGCCAGTGGTAAGGCAGGTGGCACAACAAAGGCCCCCTGATACCACTACCTGTGGTGGGGGTACCCTTTGAAAGGGTAGGGATTGACATTGTTGGTCCCCTTGACCCTCAGACTGCATCTGGGCACAGATTTATCCTGGTGGTAGTGGATAATGCCACCAGGTACCCAGAGGCAATTCCTCTGAGGACCACCACAGCCCCTGTGGTGGCAAGAGCCCTCATTGGAGTTTTCTCCAGAGTGGGTTTCCCAAAGGAGGTCATTTCTGACAGAGGTACCAACTTCATGTCAGGATATCTGAAAGAATGTGGAAGGAGTGTGGTGTAACTTATAAGTTCACCACCCCCTATCACCCACAATGCAATGGTTTAGTTGAACGCTTCAACAAGACCTTGAAAGGAATGATTAAGGGACTCCCAGAGAAGCTTAGGCGGAAATGGGACCTTCTTCTTCCTTGCCTTTTGTTTGCATACAGAGAGGTTCCACAGAAGGGGGTTGGCTACAGCCCATTTGAGCTTCTGTTTGGGCATCCTGTGAGAGGTCCACTATGTTTGGTAAAAGAGGGCTGGGAGTTACCTCTCAAGCCCCCCAAACAAGATGTGATGGACTATGTACTTGGTCTCCGCTCCCGGATGGCAGAGTACATGAAAAAGGCAACCAAAACCTGGAGGCCAGCCAAGAATTGCAAAAAGCTTGGCATGACCAAAGGCTGTGCTGACTGTATACCAGCCAGGACAGAAAGTGTGGGTGTTGGAGCCTGTGGCCCCAGCAGCCCTCCAGGACAAATGGAGTGGCCCCCATACAATAGTTGAACAGAAGGGAGAAGTCACCTATCTGGTGAATCTTGGAACTCCCAGGAGCCCCCTAAGGGTGCTTCATGTCAACAGATTAAAGCCATATGTTGACAGGGCTGACATGGGCTTGCTCATGGCAACTGATGAGGACCAGGAGGAGGAGAGTGACCCTCTCCCTGACCTGCTCTCTCAGAACCCTGATGATGGGTCAGTAGATGGTGTTGCTTTGGCAAGCAGCCTCACTGACCATCAGCAAACTGAGTGCAGACAAGTTCTGCAACAGTTTAGACATATGTTTAGCCTGACCCCTAGTCAGACTACCTGGTGCACCCATGAGGTGGACACTGGGGACAGTCTGCCTATCAAGAATAAAATCTACAGGCAACCTGACCATGTCAGGGACTGTGTCAGGACTGAAGTCCAGAAAATGTTGGAGTTAGGCGTGATTGAGCCTTCAGATAGCCCTTGGGCTAGCCCAGTAGTCCTGGTACCCAAGCCTCATACCCAGGGTGGTAAGAAAGAAATGAGGTTTTGTGTAGACTACAGAGGCCTCAATGCAGTCACTAGGACTGATGCCTATCCCATACCAAGGGCAGATGAGCTGATTGATACTTTGGCCTCAGCCAAGTATCTAAGCACATTTGACCTAACAGCTGGCTACTGGCAAATCAGATTAGCTGATGATGCAAAAGCCAAAACAGCATTTTCGACCTCTGGTGGGCACTACCACTTTGTGGTGATGCCCTTGGATTGAAAAATGCACCTGCCACTTTTCAGAGGTTGGTGAATAAAGTTCTGGCAGGGATGGAAACTTATTGCTCAGCTTATCTAGATGATATTGCTGTCTTTAGTTCCTCCTGGCAGGATCACCTGGTCCACCTCAGAAATGTTTTGGAGGCCCTGCAGAAAGCAGGCCTCACTATCAAGGCCACCAAGTGCCAGATAGGGCAGAGTCAGGTTGTGTACCTGGGCCACCTTGTAGGTGGAGGCCAGGTTCAGCCTTTGCAGAGCAAAATCCAAACCATACTGGAATGGGTTGCTCCAACCACCCAGACACAGGTGAGAGCCTTCTTAGGCCTGACTGGGTACTATAGGAGGTTTGTCAAGGGATATGGATCTATAGTGACCCCCTTGAATGATCTTACCTCTAAGAAAATGCCAAAAAGGTTCAGTGGACAGCAAGCTGTCAAAAGGCATTTGAAGACCTAAAGCAGGCCATGTGCACTGCCCCCATCTTACAGAGTCCAGACTACACCAAAAAGTTCATTGTCCAAACAGATGCTTCTGAGCTGGGTGTGGAGCTGTACTGTCTCAACTGAATGATGAAGGTCAAGACCAGCCAGTAGCTTTTATTAGCAGAAGGCTGACCCCTAGAGAGAAACGTTGGTCAGCTATAGAGAGGGAGGCCTTTGCTGTGGTTTGGGCCCTGAAGAAGCTGAGGCCATACTTGTTTGGCACTCACTTCATAGTTCAGACTGACCACAAGCCCCTCCTATGGCTAAAGCAGATGAAAGGTGAAAACCCAAAACTTTTGAGGTGGTCCATTTCCCTACAGGGGATGGACTATACAGTGGAACATAGGCCTGGGACCCAACATGCCAATGCAGATGGACTCTCAAGGTATTTCCACTTTGAACACGAAGACTCAACTGGTCAAGGTTAGTTTAGTGTCCCTACGTTTGGGGGGTTGTGTAGGAGAGTAGGATCTGCCTCTTATGTTGCCCCCACTTTTTTCTGATGTTAGCACTGGTTTCTGGCTATAGTCTGGCTGGGTCCCTGCCAATCAGGGCCCCAGCCTCTCTGTTCTCTCTAAACGACATGGAGTGCACTCTAGGTGCACTAGTGATTGGATACTGTGGTGCCTTATGAGTCCCTAGTATATGGTACCTTAGGTGCCAAGGGCATAGGTACTTCACAGGCCTCCCAGGGGCTGCAGCATGTGTTATGCCACCCCTGGGAAGCAGTCTAAATCTGACACCACAGGCCTGCTACTGCAGCCTGGGTGAGGTGGTGCTAGCACTCCTCACTGAGATATAGGTTTCCTATATCTCTCCTGCACACACATATAAACCTATCAGTCACCCCTAAGGCAGGCCCTATCAATCCTGAGGGCAGGGTGCTTGGCTTCTATGTGAGGGGGTGCCTCTGCCTGAGCAGGGCCCCTCTGCAGCTCTCAGAGTCTATTCTCTGGTGCTGTTTGTGGATGCGGTTAAACCATATACTCTTAAGTGCATTATATCCTCACGGTAAATGCTAACTTTGGAATGGCTGCATCAAAACATGTCGTGTTTGGTGTCAAACATCTTGGAATACTACCCCCCGCCAATCTTGGCGGCGGGGGTAGCATTCCACCCTTCTAGAGGGAGAAGACATGTACCTGCTGTGGAAACACGGTAGAATCCTAAAGAGCCCTGGCATCACAAAATGGATGCCACCAGTCACAGACACTGGGCTGCCCTCCTGCTGATGACCGAAACTCGCAGTGGAGGAAGCCCAACAATAGGCATCCTGTCACAGGGAGGTGTAACCACCTTCCAGACAGGGTTTAGTGTATTGGGGCTGGGTGGGTGCACTCTTAGAGTGCTTTGAAGTCCTGCACTGGGGGAGCAGAAGGCTCCTCTGTGCATATGCCAGTTCAAACCAGCTCAGGAGCTACCTGCCCCTGCTCTGGCGCGAAACTGGACAAAGGGAAGTGGGTGTAGCCACCCCTCCCTTGACCCTCCCATAGGTGGGGTCATAGAGCTAGTCCATCCCCTCTTTTAGTATAAGAGGGGGAACCTTGCCATTGCAAAGCAGATAACCCCTGGACGACGCTCTACAGAAGAATCCTGGCCCTTCGACGTTCCACTACCTTTGGAAGACAGAAGAATCTCCCTTGGAGTCAAGGAGTGACTCCCCTGCTTGGCAGGCACCAAAAACGACAACGACGGTCGCAAACTAAGCCGCTCCCGCCGGAGTCCGAAGTTCCTGCAGCCCAGGAAGTAGATTTCCTGACTTCTCCCAGGCCATCGTGAGTCCCCAGCGAAGCTGAGGCAAGTGGATCCCACGAGTAATGAGGAACCGTGACCCCTGGGTACCGTGCACTATTGTCAAGTGCAACCCCTTCACAACGTTCTACGAACTTGTGCTTTGGACCACGTGTGGTCCCGATCTCCAGCAGGAATCCCTCCGAAGATCAGAGGCCTACACCGTCCCGAGTGACCGTGGGCCCCTGTTGAGTGATTCCGCCCAAGGTGTCTTCGCGATCCCTTGCCCGCCGGCTTGTGGGTCCCCAGAAGACTTCTTAAAGAAACCAAAGGGCTCCCCTTGTTGCTCCAGGCCTGCCCTGACTTACCCTCGCTGGGTGAGTCCCTAAGACCTTGCTGCTCTGTGCCATCGACTTTTCTTCATCTCCCCGAGACTTGCTGCTGCCAAGGCTTGTTGGCTCCAATCGAGTTACCGACACCGCAGTCAGCGGCAGACGTCAAGGGACCCACCGAATCCAGCTCCTGGTTGTCGTCGACACCTCCTGGCCACGTGGCTGAAGAGTCAAGGCACCCGCAACCGACCTGTATCAACCGACGACGGTGGGCATCCATCTTCCTTGCCCCGGGTCACTGCCAAGTGACTTTGAACACTGTCCCCTCTGCTTTCAGGTCATCCTTCTTCAGAATCCAGGCTTGGATTCCACCGGACACTTCTTCAGCTCCCGCAAGCAGCAAGTCTTCTTTGTTCGCCATTGAAAACGACGCCGCGACCCGACACCAAAGGACACCTGTGCACCCGGCTTCCCTGGGTGAGGTAACTCCAGCACTACGGTGCTCCTGTGGGTGTGGGCCCTAGAACTACTTACCCTGTAAGTGACTTGCTTGTAGGTTCTCCCGAAGTATCCTAAAACTCTTTATTTCCAACCGCGACTTGCCCCATTGAAGTCAACGGCGATCCGCGCCTGTGTATCTACACTGCACGCGTCCCCCGTGGGTCCTTTACTTACCTGCCTTGGGTGGTTTCGTGAGGCCCCAGCACTTCTGAAGGCCCTAGGCCTTGTCTCCCTGCAAGTCGTTGTCCCTAAGTCTCTTACTTAGTATATGGTCTGGTACGCCCCTAGGGCCCCAGCCATATTTTGTGCTTAACTTATTGTGAAACGTTGATTTGTGCATATGTTTGTCTTCTAATCTCATAAAGAGATTAGTAGAGAGTTATTTAGAAATAAATACATATATATTTGATATATATACCTGTGTGGTGTCTTTTCATTTGGTGATTCAAGAGATTATATGGTAAAACAAGCTGCTTTACATTCCTCCGAGACTTAGCCTGAAGGCTGCTCTCCACAGCTACCACTAGGATAGCTTTCTTTAAAAGGTTGTCTTAAACCTATCTACCATAAGAGTCGATTTGCCCTGGTGCAAGGTGTCCACTTTAATTAGTGAACAGCATATCCCAGGCCAACTTCTCACAGTACATCTTACCAAGTATGATCTGTCCAGGGGCTACAAGATCTTTTGTCACCATTGTGACACTTGCACCTGTGTCCCTGTATGTCATGGCCTCCTTACCATTAATTAAAGGCTCTTGCCTGTATTTACCCAGGTTACTGGGACTGACAAATAAGGAGGCAATATCCATGCCTCCATCACAGACCAAAACAGCATGAGTTGGAATTCTGACTAGGCCAGAATCCATCTCAGATCCCAGGGTTAACCCTACTATACCCTTGTTCTGTACACCACCACTTGGAACTGAGCTAGGGGAACAGTTGCCTTAGGGGCAATGGTGGCTGGAGTAGATTCCTTGGCCCTTGGACAATTGGCATCCTTTGTCCAATGTGTCTTCTCTCTACAGATATGACACCAAGGTTTCTTTTTGCCTTTTCCCTTGTTAGATTGTGACTCCCCTCCAGATGCAGGTTTTTGGAGCCCTTGTGAAGACTTCTGGTCTTTACCCTTCTCCCCACCCTTATCTGAAGTTTTAGCATCTTGCTTCTTGGGGTCACCACCTTGGTTCTGAGCTTTCTGCTTCACCCTGGTTCTGACCCATTTGTCTGCCTTCTTTCCCAATTTTTGGGGAGAGGTCAGATCAGAATCAACCAGGTCCTGATGCAACAACTGATTTTGGCAATTATTAAGGATCTGCTCCTTCATAATTAAATTGTACAATCCCTTAAAATCATTCACTTTACTGCCAAGTAACCAGCCTTCCAGAGCCTTAGTAGCACAAGCCTGTCTGCGCCCGTCCGCGCCTCGACCGCGCCCAGCGCCAGAACCCCTGGCTCTGGAACCCTAGAACCCACCCACACCATTGGTTATTCCCGTGAGGAACTATTGGCCTTAAGACAATGTGATACCACTGACATAGTCAGATGGTCACCTGAAAGTCTGACATTCTCGAGTACCATGACACCGGTGCCCACAGACTTAACCCAGTTCCCCCCAATAAGCAAAAACAACATCTACTGCCTACTCCTAAATACTAGATCTCTGGTTAAACATCAACTAGAGTTCCATGATCTTGCCCTAACACTAAACATAGATGTAGCTTTTCTAACAGAGACGTGGGCAGACAATAGCTCCGGCCCCGACATAGTTGCAGCTACACCTCCTGGTTACGCCATTTTTAGATCAGACAGGCAACTTAAAAGGGGTGGGGGCCTGGCGATTTTATATCGAGATAACTATAAGACCAGATTCGAACCACTACATACAGTAGACTTCGAAGCTATGACCTTCTCTATCGAACCACCTGACTCACTTGCCCTCAAAGGAATTCTGGTGTATCGTCCTCCTGGAGATAGGAATAGCTTCATAGATAAAATCTGCTCCGTTATGGAAGCCCTAATCACCAATGAAAACTTTATGGTGCTGGGAGATTTTAACTTCCACTTAGAAAATATAGAAGATCCAAACTCACTAAAACTTATTGACCGAATGGATTCATTCGGTCTGCCTCTAGTCAGCAAAGGTCCGACACACAAAGCTGGCCATATGCTGGATGGTGTATTCTCCAACTGGGAGAATCTTGTGATATCTACATCCGTTCCATTAACCTGGTCAGATCACTGGATGGTCAACTGGTCAATGATGGCCATAACATCAGCACAGTACAGACCAACTGTACAACACACCACCAGTAGAGCCTGGCATAAAATCCAGCCAGATGTATTTGCCGAGGCGATTGCCGCTACCCCTTGCCAATTGGAGCAGGATGCATTCGCAGATCACAACATTGAAATTCTCTCTCGCTGGCTTATTACTGCGTTGGACAAAATAACTCCCATCTCCAGTATATCAATAAAAAGGAAACTGTCCCAACCCTGGTACAACGAGAATTTGAGACTATCCAGACAGGAATGTCGTAGACAGGAACAAAGATGGAGAAGAAATTATATGGCAGAGGAGAAAATCGCATATAAAGTTAAACTTGCAAAACATAAAAAAGACATCATAAAAGCCAAAACAGACTACTTTACCAAACACATAAAAAATGCTTGTGACACCAATAAAACCCTATTTTCGGTTATCAACAAGCTGGTCAAACCTAATAAGGTCAGTCGTATGGCATCAAACCAGGACTTCTGCAACCTACTAGCGAACTCCTTTCAAAAGAAGGTGATTAACATCTACGATAAATTTGCAAGCATTAACATCCAGAGCAAGCATACACCCAACCTCAAGAAAGATATAACCAGCCTTCTCGAATTCAGGAATCCTTCCGACGACCAACTAATAGACCTCATTTTATCAATTAAGTCTGGTTCTCCATACGACCCCTGCCCGCCCAACATAATGCACTTGATACCCACACAACTGGCAGTATATCTGGGCTTTAACATTAACACAGAATTCGCCAGCGGAATTTTTCCCGCTCAATGGAAACGCACCTCCATTCTCCCCCTCTTAAAAAAAGACAATCTTGATAGCTCAGAACCCGGTAACTATTGCCCTATCGCAAGACTCCCTTTCGCTGCCAAATGCATTGAAAAATCAATCAACAAACAAATCACTGAACATATTGAATCAAATTCACTATTAGATGAAACACAACACGGCTTCAGGAAGCATCATTGCACTGAGTCGGCCTTAATCACAGCCACAGAAGATATCCGTGTAATCCTAGACGGAGGAGGAACGGCCGCGCTGGTGCTGCTTGACCTCTCGGCGGCCTTTGATACGGTCAGCCATGAGATCTTGGCTGACCGTCTGCAGGAAGCAGGAATAAAAGGCACCGCACTTAAACTCTTAAAATCATTCCTAACCAACCGGCAATTAAATGTAGCAATGGGGTCAGCAACCTCTAAACAGTTCTCCCTACCATGTGGAGTTCCTCAGGGCTCTGCCCTGAGCCCCACACTTTTTCATCTATATGTAGCGCCGTTAGCCTTGATAATAAAATAAGAAGTATTCGCCCTAGCTTCCTATGCTGATGACACACAGATTGTGGTGTCTTTAACAAATGGAGAAAAGCACCCGGGCGAGGCCTTTAAGACCTGTATGAAGAATGTGAGTGACTGGATGGATGGGAACTGTTTGAAGTTGAACGCGTCTAAGACGGAGGTTATCATTTTTGGTAATAAACCCTCCCGCTGGACACCTGACTGGTGGCCACCAGTACTTGATGCGCTGCCTGTACCCTCCACTAAAACTAAGGATCTGGGCATCATCATTGACAAAGAACTCAAATTCAAGGACCAAGTCAGTAAAGTCACATCCATTTCCTTTTGTGCTATAAGATTAATCAACAAAATTAAGAAATACATACCAGAGGAACTTCTAAAAACAGTGACTCTGGCTTTGGTCCTCTCCCGTTTAGATTACTGCAATAGTCTCTATCTCACCATTAATTCAGGCCTGATGAACAGGCTTCAGATAGTACAAAACGCGGCAGCACGTCTCATCTTAAAAATCCCCAAAAATGTATCAGCGAAAGAAGCCATAAAAAAATTACACTGGCTTCCAGTCAGGCAGAGATGCAAATTTAAAGTCCTATGCCTGGCTTTTAAATCACTACATGACCAAGGACCAATACAATTCAGGAACAAACTAAAATGGTATGTCCCCAACAGAACCTTACGGTCAGGAATGGCCAGGAACATGGCAACCACCCCCTTCAAGAAGGCCACATGGGGAGGTAGGAGCCTTTTCAGATCAGCAGCAATGCTGTGGAATACATTACCCATTACCCTAAAAACAGCACCCTCCTTGATGAGCTTCAGGAAAGGTCTGAAAACGTGGCTTTTCACACAGACCACCTGAAGGAATTTACCTGATCACCGCCTGCACTTTTGTTCCTTTTGTTCTCAGTTTGTTTATAGCGCCAAGACGCCTCTGGGCATTAGTTGCACTTTATAAATCTAATTTCAATTCAATTCAATCTACAAAGTCTACCCAGTCCTGAGTCTGTGTCTTCTGGGTGACTCTGAACTTAATTCTGTATTGCTCAGTGGTTAAGCCAAACCCATCAATGAGAGCACTCTTCAGGACTGAATAATTGTCAGCATCCTATTCTCTCACAGTGAGGAGCTTATCTCTACCTTTGTCAGCAAAGGAGAGCCACAAGGTAGCTGCCCACTGCTCCTGAGGGACCCTTCTTTACCTTACAGGCCCTCTCTAGTGCAGTCATCCATTTGTGGATGTCATCCCCACTCTGATAGGGAGGGACTATCTTGTTCAGGTTCCTATGATCATGAGTATAGTCTCTAACCCTAGGGACACTGTTGCTGCCACCATGGGACTCTAGTCCCAATCTCTTTGTTGCTCTCTGGAGCTCTAGGCATTCCCTGCCTAGGGCCAATTGCTCTTTCTTGAGCCTAAGCTTGACTCTCTCAAGCTCCAGAAATTGTCACTGTCTATCATAAGAGGATTCCCTCTTATTTGATATGGAAGTCCCTACACAAGTTCCTGAGTGCTGAGATTCTACAGAGGGAGTTCTGGATCTCCTAGGTAAACTCTGTACTCTTCCTGGTGGAGTAAAGAGAGGGCCACCGGGGCCTTCTCCCCCACCTGAAGGAAGATCTGTGTTGTCCAGGTTAGAATCTTCTTGATTCTCCTGGTCAGGGTTTGAGTCCAGATCAAAGAAGGTTTCACTTCCTGGCCTTTCCTCATTCCCTGCCCCACCCACTCTATCTACCTCATCAGACCCTGGGGTCTTTCTAAGGTCATCTAAGAGCAAAATCTCAATGAGACGTTGGGTGTTTGCTGTTCTCCCTGTCCTCAACTTCCTAGATGCACACAAGGCTCTCAATTCTGGAAATGAGATGCCATTGTATCTAGTTGGCAGAGAGCCACTGGCTTCTCCTCTAGAAGACATACTAGTGTTATGTGGTGTAGGCACCTCCCTAACCTAGTGGAGACTAAACTCTCTTGAGTTGGAGAAAGGGTGTGCTAGAACCTTGGCTTACCCAACTCCAAGCTCAGTAGAACTTACTTATTCTAATCTTGATGTATTATATGTACCTAATACTTAGTGGTTTGCAGTTAATCATTCAATAAGATTTATCTGGTAAAACAATAGCAAGCTTGAATCCCAACCGCTGCACACCAATGTGAGAAGGTGGCCTGGTATATGCTGTCCACTAATTAAAGTGGGCACCTTGTACCAGTCCACACGACCCTTATGATGTATGAGGTCAAAGATAACCTTTAGAAAGCTATCCTAGTGGTAGCTGTGGAGAGCAGCCTTCAGGCTTAATCTTGAAGGAATGTAAAGCAGCTTGTTTTACCAGAATATCACCTCCTGAATGACTAAATGAAAGGAGAACCACACAGTAGTTATATAAAAATATGTATTTATTAATATAACACTCTCTACTAATCTCTACACGAGATTAGAACACAAGGCACAAAATACTGAATCAATAGAACATTTGTAAGTAGCAAAATACACAGCAGGCTCCAGGGGGAGACCGAACCATATACTAAAAAAATGGTATAGCAATCACGACTTGACTAGGCACAGTGCCTAGAGCACGTAGAATCGCTGGGACCCCAAGGAACCACCCAGAGGAGTGACACAGAGAGCCCACGGAGGACGGGTGCAGTGTGGGAACATGACTGCGTGTTCCGTCCAACTCTATGGGAAAGTCACAGTTGTAAAATTACAAGTTAAGGACACTTCTACGAGGACTTCAAGCAAACCCTTTGGACCATAGGAGGTTCTAAGGCCAAATCACCAGTGAGTACCAAGGTACCCATGCTACCTATCCCAGAGGAGCCGGGTGCATAGGGGTCAAGTGGTGTCGGATACCTTTGTCGTTTTCAATGGAGGAGTGCAAAGAAATCCTGCTGCCAGGAGGGCGAAAAGTGTCTGGTGGAATCCAAGCCTGGATTCTAGGTGAGAGGAACCTGAAAGCAGAGGGGACAGAGTCTGGGTCACTTCAGGTGACCAGGGGCTCAGTAGTCGAATGCCCACCGATGTTGCATGCTTCAGGGGTGAAGAGGAGTTGCTTGACTCTGCAGCCACGGGGACCAGGAGATATCGAGGATAACCAAGTTCTGGAGGTGAGCTGTCCCACAAAGTATGTAGAGTGCTGAGGGGTCAGTGTCCAGCTGGAGCACCAACAAGCCTTGGCAAATGCAACCCATGCGGTCAGAGGAAACAGGTTACGGTGTGGACCAGCAAGGTCCAGGGGACTCTCCAAGCAATGGGGAGTCAGGGCACGTCTGCAGCAACCAGGAAAGCCCAAGAACAAATAAGGTGACCCTTGCCAGGACCCACAGGCCAATGGACCAGGGATTGCAAGGAGACCCCAAGCAAGTTTGCAAAGTACCAGCCTACAGGACACTCGGTGAGTGGAGGCTGGAAATCTTCAGTGCAAATACTGCTCAGGGTTAAAAATACATGGAGTCCAATGCACTAGCTCAAGAATTGCCAATAAGCATATGCACTTGCAAATGTACACGGTGCACAGGGGTTCGGGTTGCACGGCCCCCACAAGGGATACTGGTCTCAGAATCGCTGAGAGGGCAGATCGACCTCAGGGATGTTCGGGAATCTACCTCTTGTGTTTCTGAAATCTTCGGAGTCCTCAGGAGCTTGGGAGAAGGAAACTGGTCAGATGCATCTTTGGTGCCTGCTTCTGCAGGGGAGTAACTCCTTTACTCCAAGGGAGATTCTTCAGTCGTCCAGCATCGTGCAGGCAGTCAAAGTACTTGGTTTCTTCTTAGCAGAATCTTGTCCAGGTAAAATCTAAAGTCCTGTAGCCAGGTAGCCCACTTTATACCCATGGGAAGGGGTTGGAAAGATTCTAGGGACCCTCCTAGGGGAGGGGCAGGACAGAGTGGTGGCTACACCTGTGTCCTTTGTCCAGTTTTGCACCAGACCAGGAGCCAATGGCTCCCAGAACTGGCTTGAGCTGGACTATGCACAGGGACACCAAATGTGCCCCCAGTGCATAGAGTGGGGGCACTCTCAGAGTGCACCCACCCAGCCCCAATACACTAAACCCTGTCTGGGAGGTGGACTCCCTGTGACAGGATGCCTATTGTCATGCCTTCCTCTGCTCGAGCTTGGCTCAGCAGCAGGAGAGCAGAATCGTGTCTGTGGCTGGCAGCGTCCATTTTGTGCTGCCCAGGTCGAGAAAGCTGGTACCGGGTAGACCGGTGAACCACAGTAGTGGTTCTAGAAGGGTGGAATCATACCTCCCACACCAGTTACTGGTGTGGAGGTATGATTACAAGGTGTTTGATACCAAACACGACATGTTTCTAAGCAGCCGTTTTAAAGTTAGCATTTACCGCGAGGTTATAATGCACTTAGACCTATATGTCTGGCTGCATCACAGACAACCCTGGAGAATGGTCTCCGAAGGCTGCAGAGGGGCCCTACTAATGCATTGGCACCCTCTCACATAAAACCCAGCACCCTGCCTTCAGGATTGATAAGGCCTGCCATAGGGGTGACTGATAGGTTTTTAAGTGTAGTGATTTAGATAGATATAGTGTTGTCATTTTGAATGGCCTCTCATGGGTGGCATAATACATGCTTCAGCCCATGGGAGGCCTCTGGGGTACCTATGCCCTGGGTCTATGGTGTACCATATACTAGGGACTTATAAGGATAACCCAGTATCCAATCTGGAGTGTACTTAAAGTATGTGCATAGCAATTTAAGGGAGAAAGCATATAGACTGGGGTCCTGGATAGCAGGATCCCAGTCAGACTAGTCCAAAAACAGTGATACATCAGCAAAAAGTGGGGGTAACCATAAGAAGCAGATCCTACTCTCCTACAAGGTAGAAAGGTGACATAGTAGTTACCTGCTACTATGTAAGCTATGAAACAAACTAACACACTCATTGGATGATGTCATCAGTGATGTCATCAATGATGTAATTGGGATGTTATCAGTGATGTCATAAATGATGTCATAGAACATGTAATGAGTGATGCAATATACGAGCTCATAAGCACTGCATGGCGGGTTGCACGTTATTGTTAGCTCTGCTAACTATAGCTGGTGAATTCCTGTGGTTTATTTAGTTCAAAACATTAATATTGTCACTGACATATTCACCTAACTATAAATTACTTTAACCTTGGTTTTCTGAGTGAATTTCTAAGTTTTTTTCCCAACAAAAACAGATATTGTTATCACACTTAACTACAAAGTTACTTCAACCTCTATTGTTTTTAGTGAATATCTATCTCTCTATCTATCTATCTATCTATCTATCTATCTATCTATCTATCTATCTAGTCGAAGTCTATTGATGCAAAATAAATTCAGCATTGTGTGCAGGTAGAAGAAGAAACCATAAGCGTGATAACAGATGAACCATGCAAGTTTCTGGATTAATAATAAGTCTAGCATTTACTTTCAGGTGCTACCAGTACTGCATTACAACTGATTTTCTCAATGGGACACAATAGCCTCTTGCAAACATGTCCACTTTTGACCTCATTAGAGTAACATTTTAGTAGCAGACAATTCCTCATTTATGATATTGGTTGTTTATCGACGACCTTCCAGGATGAAGCTGTTCGTTTCTCTGAGAACCCCTCTTCCCTGCACCAAAAGCTTGTCATTCTAGAGGATTTAACGTTGGGACAATATTAGACCAAGACAAGTAAGCATTGACATTTTAAAGGTGGGTGTTCCAACAAGTGCTGTCACAAATTGTCTCTAGCACCACAAACGGAGGAGGAAACCTGGTGTACTGGTTCTTTTTCTGGGAGGCAGTTTCAATCTAACTGGTGCAACAACAGTCTTCATTGGCTCATGCCACTATTCCCTTCACTCTTTCATTAACAAAAAATGTCTTTGAGTAGTCCACCATTGTGAAACATTCAGTTGATAAGTTTCAAATAACTTCTATTGATATAGTTGCAGCATGTACCGCTCTAGCCATATATAGAAGCATAGATCACTATTGCCTTGATTCACAAAGCTTTTTCTATAGATAGTAGTGTCTCTTTTTCAGTGAATAGTTGAGTCTTAGCTTGAAAAAAGGTTTATGTTATGAAAAAAGATTGTGGGTTGCACACTTATTTACCGTACATGGCATAACGTGTGCATAGCATGAAAACACGTAGGGGCATATTCTCAAGGACTTATCGCTGGTTTATCGGCACTTTAGCGCCGCAAAAGTGGCAATAGATTTATTGCCCTATTCTCAAGCTGGTGCAAACTGCCGATATCGCCAGTTTTCCAGCGATAACTTCCGCAAAAAATATCGCCACGGATGAGAACAACAACTAACTCTAATGATATGCAGAGTAGGCGTTCCCGTGCAAAAACACACGAAAACACCACTTCGCGATATTCTCAACGACCAGCCAGATCTGGAATGCGATCCAAAAGCAGGCGATCCAAAAGCAGGCGATAAGGCGCGTTAGCAGCAGGGATTTAACACCTGCCTTTTACTGGTGTTAAGCAGGATGACAACCTGCAGTATGAAAGGGAGCCCAGCCCAGAGCCACATCTGAAGACCAACACATGTCATGGAGCTACTGATCATGCAGCTCAGAGACCCAAGAGGTCCACAACAACCACCGCCACCACCCCCAGGACCCCCCCCCCCGGACCACCCCCCCAGACTACCACCTAGGCAGCGCAGAAGAAGACAGCGGACGTTCCTAAAACGCACCAGCCTCAGACACTCAACGCCAGAGGATGCCATTGCCCACTACAGGCTCAAAAGGACAACCATCCTCTGCATCCTGACCCACATTGCCCACAGGCTGACAGTACCAACACAGCGGAGAACCAACATCCCTCCACAGACAAAGCTGCTGGCTGTGCTGCACCTGTTGGCCTCTGGTACCTTCCAACCAACAACTGCCAGAGTCGGAGGAGTCTCACTGCCAGCCCTATCAAACTTCCTCACACATGTCTTGGATGCATGTCCACAAAAGCAACGGCGGGCCCCTGTATCCGCACCACAAGCTAGTCCAATTTGTAGTGTTCCTGCGCAACCAACCCCAACGCCAGCCATTGCTTGATGCCTCTGTGCTCCAGATCCATGATTGTAGTCACTGAAATGGGGGTGTGCCAGGTCATGAAGTCCAGTAGTCAACATAGTGTAAAAACAGTTCTTCATTACAAATACATAAATCAACAATACGAAAAGCTCAGCCAACGCGTTCCATTCCCAACGGGGAACTTCATCAGGGCAACGTGTGGATTCAATTAACTGCATATGCTGCAGGAACTCCCCAATACAATTCCATATTCCGAAAGTCAGTATTCAGAAACCTGTTGGATAAATGGTGACAATGGTCAAGCGTCCGTATAGTCACAAACATAATCTGTTACAGTGTATTGCACTTGGACAAACCGGAATGCTAACAGGTCTGATAAATCCTGCATAAAAAGACCGTAACAGAAGTTTGTGTGGTTGTAACCTTCATAAGAAAGAAAAGGAAGGTTACGACCACACAAACTTCTGTTACGGTCTTATTATGCAGGATTTATCATACCTGTAAGCATCACGGTTTGTATCAGCTTGATACCCCTGCACCTTCACTTCCCCCACACTGCGCAGGAACAGCTGGAGACCAAGCAAGGGAAATACGCCATAGCTGGCTTCCTGCACGTGTTGGGGCAATTGACTGCACACATGTACTACTTGTGCCCCCTGCCGACACTGTACACAATAACCGCAACAGAAACCACACGCCTTCCTTCAATGTGCAGGCAAAAGTGGACCACCGGGGCCTGTTCACGAATGTCGTCGCAAACTTCCCAGGCAGTGTGCATGATTCCAACATCTTCCGCAAGTCCATCACCAACCAGCGCTATGAGGATGGCACCTATGGAAATGCACTGCTCGTCAGTAAGTACCAAATGAACACACCACACACCTCAACTCCACAATCATACAACTCACAACTGTGGGAATGCACACGATACAAAATCACATACAACATGCCAATCAACAAGCCCAACTACCAGACACGACAACACAAGTAACTGTGGTAACCGTGGCCAGCCATGTAGACAAACCATCCACGGCATGGCACCTCTGCCACACAATTGCAGAATGTGGGGAGAGGTGGGAACCAAGTATGTGCGAAGGAGGCAAGTGACCCATCAATATGTACACAATGCCAAGTGTGGCAGTGATGTGCTGGACAGACTTCAGTATGCAGAGCATAGACATGTCCATGTGGACATATACTGCTGGTGTTTGTAGTGTTGTGGAAAGTGGACGCAAACAGGTTACCTCAGGCAGTGTGGAAGGCCTTGGACATGTAGCTTTGTCGTCGTCCCCTGTAAGCGTGAGCGGAGTGGCCTTGGCCGGCGTATGTCGTGAATAAATAGCCCGGGGCTCTGGGCGTGGTTCAGTTCCGGGATGGCCACCAAAGTAACTACTGCGTGTGTCTCTGTGTCCGACATATTCTGTCCATAGGCCTACACACACGTGGCCGACCACCTTCAACGGCCAGATTTAAACTGGAGACGAGGTGGCTACGTCCCAAGCCAACCCGCGCACATCTCGTCATCTCATGCAGGGTTGTGTCTGCCAGGGCGGCGCCCCCCACCCAGCCACGATGCCATCGCTGTGACCGGTGGTGCCTGCACTATCCTGTGCACCTGCTGCACCCCAGCCCTGGTCCCCAGACCGGTCCGCTGCCCAGCGATGACTGGCCGCCCCTGCGCACCCAGGCCTCAATGCTCACATGCTGCCACCGGCGTGTCTCCAAGAGGGCCCACCATGTGCCGGTGTAACCTCCTCAGCCGATCGCTGGATTCCGCGACACAGGCCCCCAGCACACCCTGCGGCACCACACCGTGGAGTCATGTGTTTGCTGACTGCTGCCTTCAGCGTACACTGCAGTCCAGCAGGGCTCTCAATTCAAATTGAATCTTGATTGGCAGGACGGCGTATCGAGGTCTATGCATCATCGCAGGCTGCACACCCGCTCAGCTCTTCAGTTGCCCCTACCTCAGTGCACCGCAAGTCACCATCCCATGGCGGTAGGCCCGTGCCGGCCGCAGTGCATCGGGTACCACCAACTCTGTGCCCCGCAAGTCATCTTCCCGTGGCGGTAGACCCGTGCCAGCCGAAGGGCATCGGGTGCCACTAACTCTGTGCACCGCAAGTCATCGTCCCGTGGCAGTAGGCCCATGCCGGCCGCAGTGCATCGGGTGCCACTAACCCAGTGTGCCACAAGTCATGGCCCCTTTATGATTGAGTCTCGTGGTGCGGACGCCATCATGTCACCTCCGGCAGTGGGGAATGTGATGTGGTAGGCCCCTTTTATTGGCAGGGTCACATGTCCTGTGACGCCTGTGCTGGATGGGTGTGGTGTGGGTGTAAACCAGCCCTCAGGGAGTGGCTGTGGCATGCTGACAACTAGACCAGTGATCAGCAGATCACTACAGGGAAGACCTGGGACATGTAGCTTTGTCGTCGTCCCCTGTAAGCATAAGTGAAGTGGGCTGGGCTGGCGTATGCCAGTCCAGCGTAAGGGTGTGAACAATGAGCCCGGGGCTCTGGGCGTGGTTCAGTTCTGGGCTGGACAAGGAAGTAACTAATGCGTGTGTCTCTGTTGTAGTGTCAGCGCCACCCGGACCGCAATCGGCAATGTTGCACCCTGTGACTCAAGTCCCACAACATGAGCAACATGGACATAAGGGGGAATCACTGACCCTACATTCATCCATACTTTCATACTTAAATGATCATAGACATGACACATCTGTGTTAATTTGAATGTTTTATTCAAATTCAGTGGAGTGTCGAAGCTGGAGCAGTACAGGGCCATGCAAACCCCACTTTACATTATTGCCCCATGGAGGGCCAGCCAGAGTCCTTTAGGGAATGACAAGTTCATCGGAAGAGGAAGAGTTCAGTCCGCAGTCTGATTGCTGTGTCATTGGTAACCAAACAGAATATGGAAGTCCATGTCGAGGTCCAAGGTGAGTGTCGCAGAGTGTATCGGGGACAGTGGAAGGTGATGATGCAGAGGGCAGAACCAAGCAGAAACAGGCCATATGGCGGAGATGAATGCTACCGCTTCCTTCTTACCACTAAGGCAGAATCATCCGCATCTTCGCACTGTGAGGCACTGACACATCAGGGGGCGGAGATGTGGATGGTGTAGGAGCAGCAGCATTCATCTGCGCCAAGCCTTGTGCCATGATGAGGATCTGCAGGGCATGGAAGATCCCAGCTACATCTCGCTGGTGTGCAGCCGTGGCAGCCATTCTTTCCGCCTCCATACGCTCCCTGTTCTCCATGATCCTCCGCATGTGTCCAACACCGGGCTGACATTGCTGGAGCCACTCTGACTAGACAGTTGCCCTTGTCTCAGAGTCAGGACTCCAGCAATGTCAGCCATGGATCATTGGAGAGCATGGAGGGGACTGTGGGTGTCCGTTAGGGACTGTAAGTGGTCCCTGATGGGACTTAGACACCCACGTATGGAATCTAGTTTGGCTGCCATGAGGTCGAACCCCACCCGCACCTGATCAGCCATCTTCTCCTGGCACCCTAACACACAGCGTTGGAAGGCCATGTGTTGTTCGTGGGGGTCATGGGAGACAGCAGTGGTGGTGCGTGCTTCCTGCTGTGTGGTCTGTGCAGGGGGTGAGGTCTCCTCGATGCAGCTGGGCTGCCCTGCTCCTGGAGGTGGGGTGCCAAAGCTGTCCATGAGCTCTTGGAGGGCGTTGGTGTTGAAGGTGTGGAGGTCCTCTTCGTCATCAGTGAAGAGATGTTCAGTCTGCTCTGCAAGAGGTGTTGATTCTCCCTCTGCAATGTGAAGGGGAGATGCAGTTTAACAATGTGTTTACATGTATGTTGATGCATTGTACTAGTTTACATACAGACTGCATGACAATGTACATTGTGACTGTTTGGGAGGAGCTGCCTATTTGATGCGGGACAGTGGACATTTCGACAACATCACGGATGTGTGTTTGTACTTGTACATTATCATCTCACATTTCCCTGCTATGCCAAATGTGATTGGCCAGTTTCTACACACAAGCAGCACCATTTGTGTCCTCTGTTCTGTTGTGAAAGTGTTGCTGTTTGTACCATATTGTTGTCAATGTTGATGTGCTCTGAATGTTATGTGTGTGTGCTGCATTTTGGGAGAGTCGCCCCTGCAGCTCTGATTTTGCTGCCCCTTATCCCTTTCAGACGGTGTGCCTTTGACTTCTGTGCTTATACAGTGCTGAGATGTTGCATACTTGGGTAAATTGGGCTCTTGGTGGGAGTTGGGACTCTGGGGCATGGTTTGTCCGCAGATGTGTTGTTGACGTCAGGGGTTGTTTGTGCACGTGGATGTGTCAGAGTGTGACCTGCTCCTTTACGGATGTGGTCCACACTCAGCCACCTCAGTGTCGTGGCGTGCAACATGTCATGATATATTGACTGCAGCCATGCTATTCGTCATGCAGTGTCACTTGCATTGTCAGTGTGGCTCACAGACATGCCGCTTTGCTGGGTTTGGCACATGTGCATGGGTTGGTTGTGAGATTGGTGATGTGTGGGAAGGGCCCCCTCTGGGCACATAGTCGACGGGGGCCTACTTGCTGTTTCTAGGTGTGCTGCAGTGTGCCAAGGGGATCAGGGACATGATCCAGGGTCATTGTGGGTGTGCACTGTGCTATACTTAATTGTGCATGTGTGACATTGTGCCCATCTCCCCCCGTTCCCCCAGGTCCCAGTCCCTGGTCCTTACTCACCCTGTTGCTGTTCTGTCAGGTCATGTTGAGCAGTGTCTGGTCCCCCAACTCCTGCCACTGTCTCCACACTGATGACTGTGGACACCATTTCCTTCATCTCATCCAGCTCCTCCTTTGGCGCTGGACTCCCACCTCCAGTCTGCATTGCTGCCTTCTGATTGTTGCCGAGTTTCTGCTTGGTTTTACGCTTCACATCATTCCAGCGCCTCTTGAGCTCTTCCATTGTCCTCCTCAGCACTCCGACTGCATTCACCTTGTCCAGGATGGACTGCCATATTCAATTTTTTGTTGCTAATGACACAGCGGAGGTGACGAACAGTTGTTGATGGTGTTCTATCACCTCCGTTATCAGGATCCTGTTTTCCTGCGGACTGAACCGCGTCTTCCTCTTCTTCTTCTCCTTGCCCTTCCCTGACCCCGAGGTCCCAGGCTGGTCCTCTGTGGGGCTTATGGGGTTCTGGTTGTCCTCTGTACTCGCTCCGGCTACCTCCATTGTGCTCCATTGTGCTTCGCAGTTGTTTTGGTTTTGTTTGTGGGTTTTTTTCTGCTTTTATAGTGATTTTTCCCGCCTGATGTGTGTGAATTGCAGGCCTGGCGCAGCTTATCGCTGATTTTTTTATCGCGGTTGGGCCCATCGTCACTTTTTTCACGTTCGGCTTTAGATTTTTATCGCAGTCCCAGTAATTTTATCCCGGACATTTGACGCGTTATCTGGAAACTATCGCATGTTACCACTGTGTTGAGAATACGACGTTAACACAGAGTTATTTTCCCGCGATAGACGGCGATATGAAAAATTGCGTTAACCTATTTTGGCGATGATTATCGCACATTCTTGAGAATATCCCCCGTAGAGTACATATCAAAATCATTGCTTTCACCTTGTTTATTTGTTTACCCTTCTTGTTTCATGATGTTTGTTTTCATAATGCAAGGACCCCAGTTTTCTGTTTTAGGTAATGTTTACACATATATTCAGATCAAAAACCTATATGGTGTTTATTTCTGAATATGACAAAACAAAAAATAGATGTATTCTGAATGATTCTTAGTGCTGTCAATTTTGATTGCCAGGTGAATAGCCCTATCAAGTGACAGGGGAGTCAAAAATAAGAGACACACGTTCCCAATAAGAGCTGCCAATCTGCAGGTGTTAGTGTTGGAATACTGTTTTCGTATGAGTGCAATGAATGAATAATGCATTATTTAGGTCTTTTTGTATTACTACTATTAATCAGGAAACCCAAACCTGAGTATGCATTTATCGATTCAATGAAAGGTGAAATATATCATTTATAGCAAACATTCTGAGCACAACTTCAGATAAAAACAGATAAATACAGGTAATATGAGCAAAAATATCAATATTGATAAATAAAGACAGAAATGTCTAAAATTAATATTCTAATGTGTGAATCTACAGATGTCACTCTCCCAAATACTTCTAGGCTTCTAGGTATGGTATTCAGATAGAACCAAAATGTTTGTTCTAATCAGTGGGCAAGTGAGGGTGAGCCCCACTGGCATCTCCACTTATGTACACTGAAGCCATGCACTCCTCAAACTATGGTCAGCGTCTCCCTCAGGTTGCACCACTCAGCCAGTACCTTCCAGAACCTTCGCTTTTTAACTTGTTGTTTTATCTTTTCACTTGATTTTGTTGTCTTGTAATACTTTTTCTGTAATCTTTGTTTATTGTTTTCTATTCATTCCCCTTTTATTTCCAAAACTGATATTGAAGTAAATCCATATCATTTGCATTGTATCATGATCCCATGCTTGTTTGAACCACCTCACACCCCACACTCATGGTTTCCCAATGTATTTCAGGCGGTTTGGAATGACTGTTGGTTATTTTAATATGAAACTAGAAAAAAACTATATTCTGTGGTATAGTTACTGTGCAGGGAGTGAATTACAATTTCATTTATTCTACACAGATACATTAATTGTATGCTTATAGATCCCATGGACAAAAATGTAAATTCCATGTACTATCCATCCATCTATCTATCTATCTATCTATCTATCTATCTATCTATCTATCTATCTATCAATCAAGGATTTATAAATGTAGACAGTGCGGCAAATCACCAGTGAGGGTCTTAAGGCACTGGAGTTGCTAACTGCTTCGTGGCAAGGAGAAAGCATAAAAAAAAATGGGGGAAAAGGAAGGAGAAAGCAGTGAAAAATTAAAGAAAAGCAGGGAAAAAGGAGTCAGAAACTGGGGGGGTGGTGGGCAGGAAGGAGAAAGCTGTGAAAAATGAAAGAAAGGCAAGAAGAAAGCACTCAGAAATTGGGCAAGAAGGAAGGGGAAGACCGGAGCAAGAGCGATGCAGCAGCATGGGGAGAGCTGGGCCTGGGACCTGCTCAATGGGAA
The DNA here is from genome assembly GCA_963921515.1 of Calotriton arnoldi. NCBI lineage: Eukaryota > Metazoa > Chordata > Amphibia > Caudata > Salamandridae > Calotriton > Calotriton arnoldi. The sequence goes on along the minus strand of CAWUFW010011666.1, from coordinate 400,025 downwards.
CACTCTATGGCCTCCGTTAAGTAGGTCCCGGGAGGAGGGAGGGGCACTTGAGTCGGTGGGCAGGGGTCGGTGGGAGTCAGGAAAATGGGCGGGAGCGGCAATGAGGGAAAAAGAAGGCGAAAGCAATGAAAACATGGGGAAAGCAACGAGAAGGCACAAAAAATCGAGGAAAAAGCCAGGAGAAAGCTGTGAGAGTGAGGAAAAAGGAAGGAGGAACCACTCAAAAAACAGAGGAAAAGGAAGTAGAAACAGTGACAAATGAGGCAAAAGCAAGGAGAAAGCACTCAGGAAGTGGGGCAAAAGGAAGGAGAAGCAATGAAAATGTGGGGAAAGCAGGGAGAAGGCCCTCTAAAGTGGGGGGAAAGCAAGCAGAAAGCAGTGGCAACAAAGGAAAAGCATTGAGAGAGTTCTCAAAAAACTGGGGAAAATGAAGGCGCAAGCAGTGAAAAATGAGGTAAAAGAAAGGAGAAAGCACTCAGAAAATAGGGGGAAATGGAGAAGAGGAGAAAAGAAATGAAAAATGAGGGAAAAGCAGGGAGAAAGCAATGAGAAAACAGTAAGAATGAGAGAGAATCAAGGAGAAAGCACTCAAAATTTGGGGGAAAAGTAAAGAGCATGCAGTGAAAAATGAGGGAAAAGCAAGGAGAAAGTACTCAGAAAACGGGGAAGAAGCAAGGAGAGAACAGGAGCAAGAGCAATGCAGCAGCAGGGGGAGAGCTGGGCCTGGGACCTGCTCAATGAGGTCGCGCTGCGGCTTCCATTAAGTAGGTCCTGGGATGAGGAAGGGGTGCTGGGAGTCCGTGGGTGGGGCTTAGCAGTAGGCGGGAAAATGGGCAGAAGCAGCAATGAGGGAAAAAACAAGGAGAAAGCAATGAAAATGTGGAGAAAGCAAGGAGAAGGCATTCAAAAACATGGGAAAAAGCAAGGAGAAAGCAGTGAGAATGGGTAAAAGCAAGGCGCAATCATTAAAAAAACAGTGGAAAAGGAAGAAGGAAGCAGTGTAAAATGAGGGAAAAGCAAGTAGAAAGCGCTGAAAAGTGGGAGAAGAAGCAAGGAGACTACAGTGAGAATGAGGGAAACACAGGGAGAAAGCACTCAAAAATCAAGAGTAAAGGAAGGAAAAGCAGTGAAAAATGAGGGAAAAGCAAGGAAAAAGCATTCAGAAAACGCAGTAAAGGTAGGAGAAAACATTGAAAAATTAGTGAAAAGCATAGAAAAAGCAGTCAAAAATGGGAGCAAAAGCAAGGAGAATGCAGTGAGTAAAGGGAAATGCATTGAGAAAGTTCTCAAAAAGAAAAATGAGGGACAAGCAAGAAGAAAGCACTCAGAAAACGGGGGAAGGAAGGAGAAAACAATGAAAAATGGGGGAAAAGCAAAGAGAAAGCCCTCAGAAAATTTGGAAGAAGCAAGGGGAAGGAAGGAGCGATGCAGCAGCAAATGGGGGAGAACTGGGTCCTTAACATGAAACACTCCACTACACCACGACACTCTACATCTGCTCATCTCAAATGTCTGCTTTTCTAGCAGAGTTTTTCATCATAGGATTAGAACAGTGCCATTCGCGCTGAGCTAGAAAGTGACAGGCATTTTGCCATTTTTACAGCAAAGCCTTTCAGCTGTGGATTAGCAAGGGCCATCCACGCCTAGCTGAAAAATGGCAAAAGCCTTTTACCATTTCAGGCACTGTATCCTACGCTTAAAGAGTTTTCTGTAAAAATGCAAAAAAAGGGTTTGCTGCTCTTTTTGCATAATGTATGTGGCACTCTAAGCTTGAAAAGTTCTGACTTATACTGGTTGCTCCCTTGTGTCTGAGCAAAGCTATACATCTCTTACAAGCTCTAATAAGAGTGAAACATGTGTCAGGGGTTGTTTTTATTCATTCCAGGTTAACTTGGATGATATTTTAAACATCTAAATCTGTAATTCTGCGCCTGGAATGGTAAAAGGCTATTGCCATTTTTCAGCTCAGGTGGATGGCATCATGCCCCGCCATTGTGGGAGCCAAACAATAATATTTTACTGAACCCCAATTTTTTAATCACCCCAAAATTTAAATCCGGCGGCTTGGCCACTGCACCGTTGATATTGCGATGAGTCACCACCCTCCTTGACATCATGTCCAACAAATCAACTTAACAGTTGGCACTGATTCACTAATGAATAATTCTCCAACACAGTTTTATATTCTTCTTCAGAAACTGCAACTGAATAAACCCATTTAGGCAAAGTGTATTTTCAATTTGGAACCCTCTGTCTTTTTGATCTCTTGGCAACTGGCGATTCACTTTCACTAGTTTCAGAATCTATTTGCCACTCAGGCTTTTCTTCTGGTTCACAATGTTTTCTTTGGCAAGTTGTCTTCCTTGGAATATCTTCCTCAACTCTTTCTCTCTCTCAGCAACAGCCTTTGTCAGAATTTTTTACTCTGCAAGGAACTTTGACTTGAGCTCAAACTCGAATTTGAAATTTAATTCAGATCAACTTTATCTTTGTCTACTTAATGCACAGTGAACTTCTTCTTTACTTGGGGGGCGCACGAGCAAGATGGCCGCACTGTAATGAGGCTCCTGCAGCTCGGCGCATATATCCGAATAATTATCCTGTTACGATGGACAGAGGTGGCAGATAATCTATGCTGTGAGAAGCCTGAACCCTCGGGCACCTCCGCTGCGAATTTAAAACGGATCGGCAGCTGTTTGCAGCACTTAGCACCGGTGCCTGTGACTGCCGGTGAAGGAGCCTGACCTGCCTGGAGCTGCCACTCGGCGTGCATGGCTACGACAGTGCCCGGCGGCCCATGAGGTCCCTAGGCCAGAGAGCGCAGAAAGCAGGACCAACGGGCCAAGGGTGAGTGCGTGGACTAAGTCAGGGCTTGCTCCCCCCGCTTGCGCACCGCCGGAGCAGTGCCCCATCCCCCCCCTCGCAACAACTCTGCGGCAGTACTGCGTTGCCCCGGGCGTGGGGCGCGTGACTGACCCGAGGGCTGGCGGCTCGAGATCCTGTTGTCTGAGGCACCGATCAGAGCAATCCACGTTCAAGGATAGCCCGCGGCAGCGCTGCCAGCGTGTTGTTGGTTGGAGCGGTGGCTGGCGGACGAGGTTCTAGGGCGCCCCGCAAGGCCCGGAGGATTGGCCTGTGAGCCTGCACCGGTTGCTGCCTCCCTTCTCCCGGGGGGGCGTGGAGCCACGGTCTGGTGCCTCGGCTGCTTCCTCCTCCCCCGGGGCCAGAGATATCGAGAGGGTGCTTTAGGGCCAGCGTGAGAGACCCGCTGCAGCCGGCTGTCGACTTGCCTGTGGCGGTACGGCCCCTCTGCTCCTGCTGTTTCCCTGCTCCCGGGCTGTCTACAAGGCCTGATAGTAAGCCTGAGGCCGAAAAATACCACCGGACTAACGGCATAGCTGTGAGGAGGGGTAGTTGTGCCTTGTCCACGTCGCACTGCTGCCCTGTGTGTGGCATGGAGGTGCAGACCCACTGACTGCAAGTGGCTCGTGGTGAGGTTCCTGTGAGGAAAGAGTGAACGTCCCGGATACACAGCTGCGGCCCTGTGGGTGCTGGGTGGAGGATTGCTGAGACCCAGCAGGGGCTCTTAACTAACCTGGATGCTGGTGTTGTCCAACGCGGACTAAAGGAGATCTGTACCCCATCCCCCAGGTGCAGAGAGATCACCTGCTACGCTTGGTCTAAGTACTGCAGCCCTACCCTTCGGCCCATCACGCTCAACATGGGGAAATTAGACGCGAGGCAGCCTAGGCTGACATTTGAAACAAAGAAAAGCGCCCGGCTGCAACCCGGAGATGCCGAGGGACATGGTGATGCGCCACGCAGGGAGCAGCTCACTCCATGGCCGAAGACATGAAAACCAATCTACACGAGGTTAGACAAGGTCTCACCACTCTTGCCGACAAGATGGATGCCCTGACTACGCGCATGGATACTATTGTACACAAACTAGACGGACATGAAGAACGCATCACAGAAACCGAGCGCAGAATTTCGGACAACGAGGACGCTACGACCCATATGCAGGCCAGTGTGGCGCAGATGGACAAATTGCTTAAAATTATTGCGGTGAAAAATGAAGACATTGAAGCGAGAAGCCGCCGCAACAACATTAGAGTTCTTGGAATTCCAGAAAGTACCAATACTGGCAAGATGGAGGAGTATATCGAACGAATGCTGACGGCAGCAATAGGCGCAGAAGCTCTCTCTTCTCAATTTATAGTTGAGCGCGCGCACAGATCGCTGGGCCCTCGCCCTCCACCGGGGAGCACACCAAGACCTATCATTGCCCGACTCCTCAATTCCCGGGATCGGGATGTGGCCCTCCGAGTGGCCCGCGAGAAGAGGCAGCTGAATTTTGATGGTAACACGTTTACACTATACCCGGACTTCACAGCGACTGTACAGGAGGAGAGGCGCAAGTTCCTTCCCGCTAAGCAGCAGCTTCGCCAGGCCCAAATAGACTATGCGTTATTATATCCTGCCAGGCTGAGAATTACGCACCAAGGCAAGCAATTTTTCTACACTAAGCCACACCAAGTGGATGAATTCTTAAAGAGACTCCGACGACAAAACAATGCTCCGGACTCACCATCTGCATCGCCTAGACCCGTAACGCCTACTGAAGAGTAAAAACTGACTCTGAACTATAATGTATACAATTGGAGGTGATGTTTTCGGTGAGAGAATGTCAGATTGAAAGAAATACCACACTATGCATCATCCGAGGAGGGGACTTCTTTCAGCATTGTACTCAAGATAAGTACTGCCTATGGTCCATCAGTTGCTTGACGCCGGGTACCCTTAGCCCTCCTGGAGGTTGTCGACATCATCAGACTGCTCTCGGAGGGCGAGGGCTCTCCGTGCATGACCCTAGTTGGTTCCCCCCGAGGGTGCTCCCCCAGTATACTTTGCTGCGAAGTTGTATGCAGCATGTTTTTGTTCTATTGGGCCGTTTGGGTGGTGGGTGGGAATTGTATTTCTGGCATGTTTGGGATGCTTCAGTGGGTGGAGGGTGGGGGGGATTGTTTTGGAATTTACAGGCACACTAACGACACAGCATGGCAGGCAAGCATGGGACAATACTGGTATTCTCTCCATGAATAATACGGTAATATTATGTGGCCCGACACGGGCGGCAATGGCACATGGCTAGACTAGCGTCCTACCAGAAAGTGCAGATCATTACGTGGAATGTTGGAGGACTAGGTGATCCGCGCAAGCGTCGCCAGATATTGGCATACCTAGACCGGCACCAGATAAGTATTGCAATGCTACAGGAAACTCACATTAACCCCCAAAGCACAGCTACTTTCGCACAGAGGTGGGCTGACCACAGAATATTCTCCTCTTACTCCTCGTACGCCAGAGGCATGGCCATCCTCATAAAGAAGCGTACTCCCTTTGTTCTGGCCGGTACCCTACAGGACACACAGGGAAGATACTGTCTGGCATGGGGGCGGCTAGGGACAGACTCAGTTACCCTGGTGTGTTGCTATGGCCCCAACACGGACAATCCTGATTTCTTTGACACGCTCTGGGGGATGATCATGGCGGTAGGCTCCACACATGTAATATGGGGGGGTGATTTCAATGTGGTACTTGACCCACTCATGGACAGATCTCACCCAGCACCACATCACTACACTAGGGCCCAGATGGCACTGCAGAATATAGTGGGGGACAATGGCTTACTGGATGCCTGGAGATACATGCACTCCCATAGGGTAGAAGGAACACATTTTACAGCGCACGCGGCATCTTGGGCGCGCCTAGACTATTATCTGCTCTCCCGGGGATTAGGCACACTGGTCACCAAGGTCGAACATCTGGCCAGGACTTTATTCGGATCACTCCCCTGTTATGATTACACTTACTCCCCCGGGTTACGACGCCCCACGTAGCAACTGGAGGTTGCAACCTCTAACGCTGCTCGGCACAGTATTTCACAGTGAACTGGGGGAAGAAATCAGTGATTTTTTTCAACGTAACAAAGGATCGGTAGCTGACGTTGAAACGGTGTGGGAGGCCTTTAAGGTCACAATTCGAGGATTCTGCATCTCAAAAAGCACGGGGGTACTGCGTGATATCCTGGGCACGATACAGAGATTAGAAGCTGAATTAACAATACTTGAGGAGCGCCTTCGCTTGGGGGGGGATGGCCAAACACAGCGGGAACTCCGGGACAAACTATCAGAGTATAAAGCTACAGCTGACCGAGAAACAAGATTTAGGGGTAAATATTGGGTGGCCCGTCGTTATGGGGAGGGAGAACGTCCGGGGAAGGCCTTAGCTGAAACGATAAGGAAGCCCCGATTTTCTAACCATATCCTAGAGGTGCAGGGCCCTGGGGGCATTCTCCACCGGGACACAGCTGATATCCTCAATACATTTACTACACACTACACCTCCCTATACACGTCACAGAGGAAAGATCATCTAGTGCTGGATGATTTCTTAGAAGAGGTGGCGCTGGGCTGGCTGGGGGACTCACAACGGGAGTTCCTAAGTGCGCCGTTTGAATTAGATGAAATACGAGAGGCCATAATGCAGATGAAATCGGGCAAGGTGCCCGGGTTGGATGGAATCCCTGTAGAATTCTATAAGGCATACATAGACCAATTGGCACCCATTCTTAAGGAAATTTTTGAGGCCTCTCTAGAGACTGGCACACTTCCTCCTTCCATGAGGGCAGCGCTAATCACTTCCCTTCTCAAACCGGGAAAATCACCGCTACATTGAGATTCATATAGACCGCTATCCCTCATTAATTGTGATACCAAAATTCTGGCCAAGGTAAACGCTAACAGACTCAATTTGCTCATGGAAAAACTGGTTCTCCCTGATCAAGCGGGCTTCGTGCCGGGGAGAGCAACCACACATAATCTCAGGACCTTTTTCTCTGTCCTCCATAACGTTGATCCTGAACTGCCGATGGCGGCGGTGTTTTTAGATGCCACTAAGGCATTTGACTCCGTAGAATGGAACTATTTGCTCGGAATATTGCGGCGGATGGGCTTCCCCCCTTCGTTTCTCGCTTGGATACAATTACTATACCAACTCCCCATGACCAAAGTCCTAATTAATGGCCATTTGTCCACAGCATTCCCCGTCACCAGAGGTACCTGACAGGGGTGCCCACTGTCCCCCCTACTCTTTGCCCTGGCGATTGAACCGCTGGCGGCTAGGCTGCGGCAGCGGCACCAAGGCAAGGCCTTGCAATGTAACATGCGCTAGATCCTCTTATCTTTATATGCAGATGACATCACTCTCTATGTCAGAGATCCACAGCACAACCTCAACCCCTTATTGCGGGAATTTATTATCTTTGGGAAAATGTCCGGGATTCATATTAATTGGGGAAAGTCACAGATTTTCCCACTCACGCCTGTGGCCACCCAGTTCCCCCTGGACTACCCGCTGGAGTGCTGTGCTACGGACATGAGATATCTAGGGATTCGCATTTCTGGCGATAGGGAAGAGTTGATACATCTTAACTATGGAACCACACTGGAACGCATTGCAAGAAGCGTAACTCGTTGGATTTCCTTGCCGCTCTCCTTTGCGGGGCGAGCCTCCCTAATTAAAATGGTGGTGCTGCCGCAGCTCCTGTATCTCTTCCTCAACATCCCGTATCCTCCCGGGCGCCATTTTTTTAACTCGCTAAGGTCTGAAATGATCAGATTAGTATGGGGAGGCAAACAGCCACGTTTGCAATGGCGAATACTCATTAGGCCCTATGCGCAAGGAGGGTTTGATATTCCGGACTTTGAGCTGTATTACACATGTGCACAGGCCCACTATGCCTTTTATTGGCTTCACCTTCCTCGATATATGCCCCAGGTTGCGGCGGAACAGTGGTTGGCGGACCCTATCCCCCTAGCGGGAATGCTTTACGCTGACACTCGTCCAAGAGATGCGGAACCCACCACGGTTACTTGCACGATAAATGCATGGCACCGCATTTCAGATGCACTGCAACAACCCCTGCTGTACTCACCGTTGCTCCCCCTCTCTTATCACCCTCGCATATCATTGTTACAAGAGAAGGGGTTTCGGGGTCTGATGGAGCGGGCCCAACTTGTTACATGGGGTGATCTTTATCACAATGGGTTGTTCAAATCGCGCGACCAGATGTTCCAGGCGATCCAGCCCTCTCCCTTAGATATATTCCTTTATATACGGCTTCGGCAGGGCGTCAGGTCCGTCACTCCGGAGTTCCCTCTGGAACCTCTCAGCCTGGCCCCCCTGCATTTGTTGCTGAAGGCCACTTCACCAGGTCACTTGGTTTCAACGCTTTATCATAATATACATACTCAAAAGGTGGAAGTGCCCGGCTCATCTCGCGTGCACTGGGAAACAGAGTTGGGCGGGGAACTGACAGAGGAACAATGGACGTATTGTTGCCTACAGACTGAGCAAATCTCTGCAAGTAGCAGATTCCGCATCACACATTTTAAATTTCTACAACGCTTATATTATACCCCGGCCAAAATGTATAAATATAAGCTTAAAGACTCAGACCGCTGTGATAGATGTGGTACCCCTGGTGCGGGTTTCCTTCATTTGGCCTGGGAATGTCCTGAAGTGAGTGAATTCTGGGGGAAGGTTTTTGTTGCGCTAGAACAGATGACAACAGTTGTCCTGGAACGTATTCCATTGACAGCGTTATTAAGCTACACTAAACATATCACTAGGTCATATCGCCGGTATCTCGCCACTGCCATGCTCCTGGCTAAACGCTGTGTGTCCTGTCGGTGGGGCAGGGGTCGAGTGCCCAAGTTTAAGGAATGGCTCAAAGATTTAATATATTGCCAAGAACAGCTGACCACGTATGCTGAAACACTCCCCCGGGCATCAAGACCTAAAGATACTTGGGATCCTCTTAAAAACTACCTGATAGCGCACCCACAGGATCTCCTGACGACCGATCTAGATGCTGGGGTGTCATAGGTTTGCTACCCATGAGTAATGCGGGGGTTGTGTGGAAGGCACAGTGGAGGATTTGCTGCAATAGATTACCTATTGGGGTTCGAGTAGGGGGGTAGTTGGACATTTCACTCGTACAAAACCAGAGAAATTCCCCCGTTATAGTTAGTTCACCTAACTAGAACTCGCGCCTCGCAATGCACTGCTGATGACGTCACATATTACATCACTCATGACATGGTCAGTGACATCACTGATGACATCACTGATGACATCATCCATGTGATAATTTGATGCATCTTCTCACACCCTAATATAACCTTTGATACACCCACTCTAAATTACAGACTGCCATTCTCAAAACCATAGACACTCCAACACCAATAACTACATACCCACTCACTGATTCTTAGGTTTACACACACATCCACTCACTCATCCGTACAGTCACTCATACTTATGGTCACTCAGTATAGGACTATCATATGCACTCATACACCTATATAGACACTCACACACCGCCCCTCATCCATAGAGGTACTCACACACCTAGTCAGTCATGCAAATAATTATTCACACTGCCATTTACTCACCTGTACAGTTATACTCACACCAGCTCACTTACTCATAAAAATACTAGCACATTCTTACGCTCCTATGCAATCACTGATGCAAGCACACACTCATCCATGTAGCCACTCTCACAATCACACACTCTCACTTATAGCCATTTATATACTCCAACACACATATATACTGCCTTTCACATATGTAGTTACTCACACATGTACCACTGAGATATACATTCAATCACTAACACACCCATACACACACTCACCCACCCATACAGTCCATCACAGATGCACTCTTGAAACCATGCACCCAGTGAATCACCCACTCACACATCTATGCACAGAGTCACACACACCCCACCCACACAAACACTCAGGCACCAATACAGATACTCAGACAACCAATCAATAACCCATATAGACACTCATGTAGCTATTCACAAACCCATGCAGCTGCTTACACACCAACAGACAGACGGATACAGACATTCACACAGTTTAGTCACTAACCCATGCATTCAGTAAGATACGTTTAATCACTCACTTATAGAGTAAGTCACGCACCTACTAAATCATCCATTCAGACACTTATACACCCACTCATTCTTCAATACGCCTTTCCCTATATATATTAAACATATTTAAACTTTACAGAAACACACAGTCACTGGATGATGTCATCAGTGATGTCATTTGAGATGTCATCAGTGATGTCATCAGTGATGTCACTGACCATGTCATGAGTGATGTAATATGTGACGTCATCAGCAGTGCATTATGGGGCACAAGTTCTAGTTAGGTGAACTAACTATAACGGGGAATTTCTCTGGTTTTGTACTGAGTGAAATGTCCAACTAACTATAACGCCCTGAAACCTATGGTTTTTCAGTGAATTTCTAAGGTTTTTTAAATGCTAATTTCTAACTATAACGTGCCTGAAACCTATGGTTTTTTCAGTGAATTTCAAAGGTTTTTTAAATGCTAATTTCTAACTATAACATGCCTGAAATCTATGGTTTTTTCAGTGAATTTCAATGGTTTTTTAAATGCTAATTTCTAACTATAACGTGTCTGAAACCTATGGTTTTTTAAAGTGAATTTCAAAGGTTTTTTAAATGCTAGTTTCTAACTATGCCTACAGATGTAGGACATGTGAAGAAAGAAGAAAAAACGCACAGAAAGAAGCAAAAGAAATGCAGAAAGAAGCAACAGAAGTCCACAAAGACGAAGAAAAGTGCAGGAAGAAGCAAGACATGAGCAGAAAGAACCAACAGAGGAGCAGAAAGAGGCCTTGTTGGAAAATCATCCTGTGCCCACAACTTTTTCAGACGGGTACTGGTGGTAACTGCTAAAAGACACTTAGAATACAGTGAAAACACCTACATACACTAGGGAACACTATGCATTGGGGTCCCCTGTGATAAGCATGACCTCCTCTGTAAGGCCCTAGTACATAATAGGGCGGGGGATTAAAACTACCTCTAAGTCAGAGGTGCAGAAATATGCTACTTTAACTAGTAGTCACGTTTGCAGAGTGGTGGAGAAAGGGTGCTGGGCGTCCAACCAACGCTCAGGAATTCCGCCGCGTAGGACTTACTGGAGGTACCAGGAGGGATTCTTGGCCCCCAAACTACCTCAGGACAAAATTGGACTTCATCCCCCATCCCGTAGTCTGCCACGAGGCACGTTTGCAGAGTGGTAGAGAAAGGGGGCCATGGCCTCCGAAGACGTCCTTAGCAATCCCACTTTGTGGGACTTACTGGAGGTAACAAGAGGGTAGCTGGCCCCCAAGGACATCCTTGGGGCCAACTTCCCAAACTATTACCTCCAGTCAGTCCCACACAGCAGCACTGGTAAGTACTCGCACCAGGCCACGCCCACTTTGCCCACCACTCTACAAACGCGCTCCCTGGCGCGCTCTTGGATGTGGATTGAAGTCCCCTTCACTGCTGGGGGTCCTTTAGGGGCCAACTAGCATACCTTTTACCTCCAGTTAGCCCCACGCAGTGGGATTGGTGAGAGGCAGACAAAGGCCATGCCCCCTTTCTCCACCACTCTGCAAACGCGCCCCCTGGCGCGTTGTAAGTTGGGGGATTAAGTCCCCTTGAATCCTGAGGGTCCCTGGGGTCCAACTAGCCCACCAGGTACCTCCAGTAAGCGCCACAGACCCGCATTGCAGAGAGGTGTAAAAAAGGGCGTGAACTGGACCACCTCTCTGCAACGCAGCGCAGTGGCGCTTACTGGAAGCACCTGGTGGGCTAGTTGGCCCCCAGGGGCCCTCAGGATTGAAAGGGAATTCATTCCCCAACTTAAAAGGCGCCACAGGGCGTGTTTCCACCCATGTCACCTCAGGCCCCGCCCTCCCTTCAATACTGTGCAAACACGCCTGTGGCACGTTTTAAGTTGCGGGATAAAGTCCCTTGAATCCTGAGGTCCCTGGGGTCCAGCTAGCCCACCAGGTACCCTCAGTAAGCGCCACAGAGCTGCATTGCAGAGAGGTGTAAAAGGGCGTGGCCTGGACCACTTCTCTACAACGCAGCCTTGTGGCGCTTACTGTAGGTACCTGGTGGGCTAGTTGGCCCCCAGGGACCCTCAGGATTGAAGGGGAATTAATTCCCCAACTTAAAACGCGCCACAGGGTGTGTTTGCACACATGTCACCTCAGGTCCCGCCCTCCCTTCACCACTGTACACGCGACCCGTGGCGCGTTTTAGGTTGGGGATAAAGTCCCTTGAATCCTGAGGGTCCCTGGGGTCCAACTAGCCCACCAGGTACCTCCAGTAAGCGCCACAGAGCTGCATTGCAGAGAGGTGTAAAAAGGGGCGTGGCCTGGACCACCTCTCTGCAATGCAGCCCTGTGGCGCTTACTGGAGGAGCTGGTGGGCTAGTTGGCCCCCAGGGACCCCCAGTAATGAAGGGGAATTAATTCCCCAATTTAAAACGCGCCACAGGGCGCGTTTGCAGAGTGTTGCTGGGAGGGGGCGGGGCCTCCGGCACAATCGCGGTGTTTTAAAAAAATTTTTTTTTAGAAGGGGGCTGTGTGGCCCCCCTTCTTTTTACTTTTTTGGGCCCTGGGGACCCCATCCCCCAGGGCCTGACCCCCATTTAAAAAAAAATATATATATATCAATGGGAAGGGGGCCTCGTGGGCCCCCCTCCCATGGCAAATTCCGGCCCCGGGGACCCCATCCCCGGGGCATGGCCACATATATTTTTTTTTTATGGAGGGGGGCTGCGTGGCCCCCCTCCTGAGGCCTCTATTGGCCCCGGGGACCCCATCCCCCAGGGCCGGCCTTTATTTTATTTTTTATTTTTTGGGAAGGGGGGCCGCGTGACCCTCCTCCCGGGCCACTTCTAGCTTCGGGGACCCCATCCCCTGGGGCAGGCCCTATCCGTTGGGGACCGTGGGGGGAGCCCCAATGCCCCCACGGTCCCGCCGGCTCCCCGCGTCCTGCAGGAGCCGGCATTTCTTTTCCACATGGGGAGCTGCTGACATGCAGCTCCCCTTATGGAAAAGCAATTGTGCTTTGCTTCATTGAAGCAAGAGCAGGTTTCCCTGCTCTCGCTTCAATGAAGCAAAGCAGTTTGCAATGACAGGGCGGGAGCCGCGCGGCTCCCGCCCTGTCATTGCAAACAGCAGTGTCCCGGGGGTGGGCAACCCGGGACACTGCAGGAGCCGGCCCTGGGGGGCGGCGGTCCCCAGGGCCATCACGAGCTCCAGGAGGGGGGACGCGCGGCCCCCTTCCCACCTATTGCACAGCCCGGGGAGGTGGTGGTCCCTGGGGCTCGGGGGTCCGTTACGGACCCCTGAATTTGAATATTAGTGCCCCGGGGAGGTGGCGGTCCCTGGGGCATGTGGGGGCTGAATCCCCCACACAGGTCTATGTTTTAAAAAAAGCCCCGGGGGTGGCGGTCCCTGGGGCAGCGGCGGGCTGTGTGCCCCGCGATTATAATTAATAAAAGCCCTGGGGGGTGGCGGTCCCTGGGGCTTGGGGGGGCCTTGGAGGCCCCCCACACATTAAAAATAAGAAGCCCCGGGGGTGGCGGTCCCCAGGGCTGCAGGGGGGCCGTGTGCCCCCCACAAATGTTTATGGAAAGCACTGGGGGTGGTGGTCCCTGGGGCTGCGGGGGCCTCCCTGCACCCCCGCAATTACATTATTGAATGCCCCCGGGACTTGGCCCACCCGGGGGCTAAATAATAATGAAGCGCGGGAGCCCGCGCTTCGTTTTTTAAAAAATGTTCGTCCAAAATTTTCGCTGGGTGCACGAATCTCGCCGATTGTTTTTAAAAAAAGAATGCTTTTTTTGGCCCTGGGGGTCCTTGTGGGGCACCCTGAGCAGGCCTAGGGGGTCAGGGTGTTTCTACCCTGCCCCCTTTTCTTGTTTTTCGTAATTGTTTTTCTGTTTTCTTGTGCCTCGGTTCACCGAGGCACAAGATGGCTGCCAACACTTCCTGGTTTGGAGTGTTGACAGCCAATTAGAATAAAGCTCGTGGTCGGGAGGGTGCGCGGATCCTCCGTGCCTCTATATATCGAAACTTTTATTTTTTGATTTTTCAGTACTACTGAACGGATTTACACCATTTAAAAAAAGGTCTCTTTCTGAAACAAGGGCTGCTTTTTGCCAAATTTGGTGTAATTCCGTTCAGCAGTTCGGGCTGTAGCAGTGTCTAAATTTCCTATGGAAATTAACATGGAGAAAACACGTTTTGGGGCCCCCCTTTTTTCTCGGCCCCTGCTTGCTGAATCACCCCTAAACTTTCAAGACAGGAGCTGATCGGAGCAGGCTACGAGTTTTGAAGATTTCGCGAAGATTCGTCAACCGGCGCCAAAGATATTGAGAAAACAAAAATGAGTTTCCTATGGAAACTAGGTCCTAACTATAACTATCTACTGGCGACCGCCAGTAGATAATATAATATATACATATATATATATATATATGCATATATATATATATGTATATATATATATGTCTGTATGTATATATATTATCTATTGGCGGTCGCCAGTAGATAGTTATAGTTAGGAACTATTTTCCATAGGAAATCCGCAACATTCTATTTGAAATAACGTTGGCGCCGGTTGACGAATCTTCGCGAAAGTTTCCAACTTGTTGGAGCGCTCCGGTCCGCTCCTATCCTGAAAGTCTCGGGTGATTCGTCAAGCGGGGCCGAGAAAAAGGGGGGTCCCAAAACGTGTTTTCCCCATTCATTTTTCCATAGGAACCTTTAGTCGCAGCTACAGCCCGAACTGCTGAATGGAATTACACCAAATTTGGCAAAGAGGTAGCCCTTGGTTCAGTGTCGTGCCTTTTGCTTAAATGGTGTAAATCCGTTCAGTAGTTCCTGAGAAAATCAAAAGTAAAATCAACATATATATCTGGGCGGAGCCTAACCACACATGTCATTGTGAGATCTGATTGGCTGTCAGCACTTCATCCTGGAATTGCTGGCAGCCATCTTGAGACCAATATACATGATAGTACCCCATTGAAATGCATTGTAGTGAATCAAAGATTTTGAGGGTTACCAAAAGGAGAACTATAAAGGGTGATAACAGACTTTAGTTACATTAGAATTCATTTGTTGATGGTACCATACTAATTTCAGGAATTGTGGTGTGTTCTAAGGTGATTTTACCCTGTGAAAAACCTTCTGCTGGGATATCATGAATCATGTTTGAGAGAAAACTATTTTCACATGCTTGTCCCATAGAGTTTTGGAAGGTGCTCCAGAAGCTAAAATGAGAGCATATTTTCTGTAAATTCACATTATCTTTCTCAGTCATGTGAGAATGAAGTCTGACATTCTCAGTAAAACATGTACATCCAACAAGGGCAGAGACTGTCAGTTGATTCCTTTGTGTTCTACTGCAGCTTCCCAGAGTGTTCTAAAGAACAACTAGAGTGCTAACAGCCTTACTTATGACAAAAGTATGGCACACCTGAAGCCATCTTGATTGGAATAAACTGCTAACACTTAAAACATTTAATTTAAAAAGGAACAAAATGATGGGGTTCATTTTGTCATAGAAATTATGGTTAGTGCTGTAGAAAGAAAAATTAGGACATGTTTCAAGTGTGATCTCAAATATCTTCCTGTTATATTTCAACAGGAGCAGCCTGCCAGTTGATGCCTTTGTGTGCTACTGCAGCTTCCCAGAGTGTTCTAAAGAACAACTAGAGCGCTAACAGCCTTACTTATGACAAAAGTATGGCACACCTGAAGCCATCTTAATTGGAATAAACCGGTAACACTTAAAACATTTAATTTAAAAAGGAACAAAATGAGGGGGTTCTTTTGAAATAGAAATTATGGTTAGTGCTGCAGAAAGAAAAATTAGGGCATGTTTTAAGTGAGATCTCAAATCCTCTTCTATTTCATTAGAAAATTCTGACATGCAGACTGAAACAATCACTTTCAATACCAGCAGCAGACTTCCAGTTAACTCCCTGGTGAGCAGTAGCTATACTATAGTGATCTAATGAGCAACTAGAGTGCTAACATTCTGAATTTATGGCAAATGTGAGACACATCTGAATGCCTTCTTGATGGAATCAAAGTAAAAACTGAAAGCATTTCCTACTGAGGAGACTGTAGTAAATGAGGAAATTAGGAAACTTCATAACAAAGAAGTCTTCCAAGATGGACACCAGTGAAAAAAGAGCCCAAATGTAGCACAAATATTACACAAATGTAGCCCACATATAGCCCAATGACAAAAGTGTGCAAAACATTTTTTATTTTTAGTTTTTTTGTAGTTTTATGTAGTGCAGACTGGTCAGGTATTGGAGCGTTGCATCTTAAAACATGACCCCCTACACTACAAAAACACCACTGCACTACCCTAAACCCTAAAACACTACCCCAGCACGAACCCCTACACTACACAAGCACCACTGCACTATCCTAAACCCTAAAACACTACCCCCAGCATGACCCCCTACACTACACAAACACCACTGCACTACCCTAAACTCTAAAACACTACCCCCAGCACGACCCCCTACACTACCCAAACCCCACTGCACTAACCTAAATCCTAAAACACTACCCCCAGCACGACCCCCTACACTACCCAAACACCACCTGCACTACCCTAAAACATGACCCCCTACACTACACAAACACCACTGCACTACCCTAAACCCTAAAACACTACCCCCAGCACGACCCCCTACACTACACAAGCACCACTGCACTACCCTAAACCCTAAAACACTACCCCCAGCACGACCCCTACACTACACAAACACCACTGCACTACCCTAAACCCTAAAACACTACCACCAGCACGACCCCCTACACTACCCAAACACCACTGCACTAACCTAAATCCTAAAACACTACCCCCAGCACGACCCCCTACACTACCCAAACACCACTGCACTACCCTAAAACATGACGCCCTACACTACACAAACACCACTGCACTACCCTAAACCCTAAAACACTACTCCCAGCACGACCCCCTACACTACACAAGCACCACTGCACTACCCTAAACCCTAAAACACTACCCCCAGCACGACCTCCTACACTGCCCGAACACCACTGCACTGCCCTAAACCCTGAAACATCACCCCCAGCAAGACCCCTACACTGCCCGAACACCACTGCCCCTAAACCCTGAAACACCACCCCCAGCACGACCCCCTACACTGCCCGAACACCACTGCACTGCCCTAAACCCTGAAACACCACCCCCAGCACGACCCCCTATACTGCCCGAACACCACTGCTCTGCCCTAAACCCTGAAACACCAGCCCCAGCACGACCCCCTACACTGCCCGAACACCACTGCACTGCCCTAAACCATGAAACACCAGCTTCAGCACGACCCCCTACACTGCCCGAACACCACTGCACTGCCCTAAACCCTGAAACACCACCCCAGCACGTCCCCCTACACTGCCCGAACACCACTGCACTGCCCTAAACCCTGAAACACCACCCCCAGCACGACCCCCTACACTGCCCGAACACCACTGCTCTGCCCTAAACCCTGAAACACCAGCCCCAGCACGACCCCCTACACTGCCCGAACACCACTGCACTGCCCTAAACCCTGAAACACCATCCCCAGCACGACCCCCTACACTGCACCGAACACCACTGTACTGCCCTAAACCCTGAAACACTGCCCCCAGCAAGACCCCCTACACTGCCCGAACACCACTGCACTGCCCTAAACCCTGAAACATCACCCCCAGCAAGACCCCTACACTGCCCGAACACCACTGCACTGCCCTAAACCCTGAAACACCACCCCCAGCACGACCCCTACACTGCCCGAACACCACTGCTCTGCCCAAAACCCTGAAACACCAGCCCCAGCACGACCCCCTACACTGCCCGAACACCACTGCACTGCCCTAAACCCTGAAACACCAGCCCCAGCACGACCCCCACACTGCCCGAACACCACTGCACTGCCCTAAACCCTGAAACACCACCCCCAGCACGACCCCCTACACTGCCCAAACACCACTGCACTGCCCTAAACCCTGAAACATCAGCCCCAGCACAACCCCATACACTGCCCGAACACCACTGCACTGCCCTAAACCCTAAAACACCAGCCCCAGCACGACCGCCTACACTGCCCGAACACCACTGCACTGCCTTAAACCCTGAAACACCAGCCCCAGCACGACCCCCTACACTGCCCGAACACCACTGCACTGCCCTAAACCCTGAAACACCAGCCCCAGCAAGACCCCTACACTGCCCGAACACCACTGCACTGCCCTAAACCCTCAAACACCAGCCCCAGTACAACCCCCTACACTGCCCGAACACCACTGCACTGCCCTAAACCCTGAAACACCAGCCCCAGCAAGACCCCCTACACTGCCCAAACACCACTGCACTGCCCTAAACCCTGAAACACCACCCCAGCAAGACCCCCTACACTGCCTGAACACCACTGCACTGCCCTAAACCCTGAAACACCACCCCCAGCAAGACCACCTACACTGCCCGAACACCACTGTACTGCCCTAAACCCTGAAACACCACCCCCTGCACGACCCCCTACACTGCCCAAACACCACTGCACTGCCCTAAACCCTGAAACACCACTCCCTGCACGACCCCCTACAGTGCCCGAACACCACTGCACTGCCCTAAACCCTGAAACACCACCCCTCAGCACGACACCCTACACTGCCCAAACACCACTGCACTGCCCTAAACCCTGAAACACCACCCCCAGCACGACCCCCTACACTGCCCAAACACCACTGCACTGCCCTAAACCCTGAAACACCACCCCCTGCATGACCCCCTACACTGCCCGTAACACCACTGCACTGCCCCAAACCCTGAAACACCACCCCCAGCACGACCCCCTACACTACCCGAACACCACTGCCCTAAACCCTGAAACACCACCCCCTGCACGACCCCTACACTGCCCGAACACCACTGCACTGCCCTAAACTCTGAAAACACCACCCCCTACACTGCCCGAACACCACTGCACTGCCCTAAACCCTGAAACACCACCCCCAGCACGACCCCGTACACTGCCCGAACACCACTGCACTGCCCTAAACCCTAAAACACCACCCCCAGCATTACCCCCTACACTTCCCAAACACCACTGCACTGCCCTAAACCCTAGAACACTACCCCCAGCACGACACCCTACACTACCCAAACACCACTGCACTACCCTAAACCCTAAAATACTACCCCAGCACAACCCCCTACACTACCCGAACACGACTGCACTGCCCTAAACCCTCAAACACTACCCCCAGCATGACCCCCTACACTACCCGAACACTACTGCACTGCCCTAAACCCTAAAACACTCCCCCAGCACGACCCCCTACACTACCCGAACACCACTGCACTGCCCTAAACCCTAAAACACTCCCCCAGCACGACCCCCTACACTACCCAAACACCACTGCACTGCCCTAAACCCTAAAATACTACCCCTGCATGACTCCCTACACTACCCAAACACCAATGCACTACCCTAATCCCTAAAACACTACCCCCGCATGACCCCCTACACTACTCTAAACCCTAAAACATTACCCCCGCACGACCCCCTACACTGCCCGAACACTACTGCACTGCCCTAAACCCTGAAACACCATCCCCAGCACAACCCCCTATACTGCACGAACACCACTGCACTGCCCTAAACCCTGAAACACTGCCCCCAGCAAGACCCCCTACACTGCCCGAACACCACTGCACTGCCCTAAACCCTGAAACATCACACCCAGCAAGACCCCCTACACTGCCCGAACACCACTGCACTGCCCTAAACCCTGAAACACCACCCCCAGCACGACCCCCTACACTGCCCGAACACCACTGCTCTGCCCAAAACCCTGAAACACCAGCCCCAGCACGACCCCCTACACTGCCCGAACACCACTGCACTGCCCTAAACCCTGAAACACCAGCCCCAGCATGACCCCCTACACTGCCCGAACACCACTGCACTGCCCTAAACCCTAAAACACCACCCCCAGCATTACCCCCTACACTTCCCAAACACCACTGCACTGCCCTAAACCCTAGAACACTACCCCCAGCACGACCCCCTACACTACCCAAACACCACTGCACTACCCTAAACCCTAAAATACTACCCCCAGCACAACCCCCTACACTACCCGAACACGACTGCACTGCCCTAAACCCTCAAGCACTCCCCCCAGCACGACCCCCTACACTACCCGAACACTACTGCACTGCCCTAAACCCTAAAACACTCCCCCAGCACGACCCCTACACTACCCGAACACCACTGCACTGCCCTAAACCCTAAAACACTCCCCCAGCACGACCCCCTACACTACCCAAACACCACTGCACTGCCCTAAACCCTAAAATACTACCCCCCGCATGACCCCCTACACTACCCAAACACCAATGCACTACCCTAATCCCTAAAACACTACCCCCGCATGACCCCCTACACTACCCTAAACCCTAAAACACTACCCCCGCACGACTCCCTACACTGCCCGAACACTACTGCACTGCCCTAAACCCTGAAACACCATCCCCAGCATGACCCCCTACACTGCACCGAACACCACTGCACTGCCCTAAACCCTGAAACACTGCCCCCAGCAAGACCCCTACACTGCCCGAACACCACTGCACTGCCCTAAACCCTGAAACATCACCCCAGCAAGACCCCTACACTGCCCGGTCACCACTGCACTGCCCTAAACCCTGAAACACCACCCCCAGCATGACCCCCTACACTGCCCGAACACCACTGCTCTGCCCAAAACCCTGAAACACCAGCCCCAGCACGACCCCCTACACTGCCCGAACACCACTGCACTGCCCTAAACCCTGAAACACCACCCCCAGCACGGCCCCCTACACTGCCCAAACACCACTGCACTGCCCTAAACCCTGAAACACACCCCTGCATGACCCCCTACACTGCCGTAACACCACTGCACTGCCCCAAACCCTGAAACACCACCCCCAGCACGACCCCCTACACTACCCGAACACCACTGCCCTAAACCCTGAAACACCACCCCCTGCACGACCCCCTACACTGCCCGAACACCACTGCACTGCCCTAAACTCTGAAACACCACCCCCTACACTGCCCGAACACCACTGCACTGCCCTAAACCCTGAAACACCACCCCCAGCACGACCCCGTACACTGCCCAAACACCACTGCACTGCCCTAAACCCTGAAACACCACCCCCAGCATTACCCCCTACACTTCCCAAACACCACTGCACTGCCCTAAACCCTAGAACACTACCCCCAGCACGACCCCCTACACTACCCAAACACCACTGCACTACCCTAAACCCTAAAATACTACCCCCAGCACAACCCCCTACACTACCCGAACACGACTGCACTGCCCTAAACCCTCAAACACTCCCCCAGCATGACCCCCTACACTACCCGAACACTACTGCACTGCCCTAAACCCTAAAACACTCCCCCAGCACGACTCCCTACACTACTCGAACACCACTGCACTGCCCTAAACCCTAAAACACTCCCCCAGCACGACCCCCTCACACTACCCAAACACCACTGCACTGCCCTAAACCCTAAAATACTACCCCCGCATGACTCCTACACTACCCAAACACCAATGCACTACCCTAATCCCTAAAACACTACCCCCCGCATGACCCCTACACTACTCTAAACCCTAAAACATTACCCCGCACGACCCCTACACTGCCCGAACACTACTGCACTGCCCTAAACCCTGAAACACCATCCCCAGCACGACTCCCCTATACTGCACGAACACCACTGCACTGCCCTAAACCCTGAAACACTGCCCCCAGCAAGACCCCCTACACTGCCCGAACACCACTGCACTGCCCTAAACCCTGAAACATCACACCCAGCAAGACCCCTACACTGCCCGAACACCACTGCACTGCCCTAAACCCTGAAACACCACCCCAGCACGACCCCCTACACTGCCCGAACACCACTGCTCTGCCCAAAACCCTGAAACACCAGCCCCAGCACGACCCCCTACACTGCCCGAACACCACTGCACTGCCCTAAACCCTGAAACACCAGCCCCAGCATGACCCCCTACACTGCCCGAACACCACTGCACTGCCCTAAACCCTAAAACACCACCCCAGCATTACCCCCTACACTTCCCAAACACCACTGCACTGCCCTAAACCCTAGAACACTACCCCCAGCACGACCCCTACACTACCCAAACACCACTGCACTACCCTAAACCCTAAAATACTACCCCCAGCACAACCCCTACACTACCCGAACACGACTGCACTGCCCTAAACCTCAAGCACTCCCCCAGCACGACCCCCTACACTACCCGAACACTACTGCACTGCCCTAAACCCTAAAACACTCCCCCAGCACGACCCCCTACACTACCCGAACACCACTGCACTGCCCTAAACCCTAAAACACTCCCCCAGCACGACCCCCTACACTACCCAAACACCACTGCACTGCCCTAAATCCTAAAATACTACCCCCGCATGACCCCTACACTACCCAAACACCAATGCACTACCCTAATCCCTAAAACACTACCCCCCGCATGACCCCCTACACTACTCTAAACCCTAAAACACTACCCCCCGCACGACCCCCTACACTGCCCGAACACTACTGCACTGACCTAAACCCTGAAACACCATCCCCAGCATGACCCCCTACACTGCACGAACACCACTGCACTGCCCTAAACCCTGAAACACTGCCCCCAGCAAGACCCCCTACACTGCCCGAACACCACTGCACTGCCCTAAACCCTGAAACATCACCCCCAGCAAGACCCCTACACTGCCCGGTCACCACTGCACTGCCCTAAACCCTGAAACACCACCCCAGCATGACCCCCTACACTGCCCGAACACCACTGCTCTGCCCAAAACCCTGAAACACCAGCCCCAGCACGACCCCTACACTGCCCGAACACCACTGCACTGCCCTAAACCCTGAAACACCACCCCCAGCACGACCCCCTACACTGCCCAAACACCACTGCACTGCCCTAAACCCTGAAACACACCCCCTGCATGACCCCCTACACTGCCGTAACACCACTGCACTGCCCCAAACCCTGAAACACCACCCCCAGCACGACCCCCTACACTACCCGAACACCACTGCCCTAAACCCTGAAACACCACCCCCTGCACGACCCCCTACACTGCCCGAACACCACTGCACTGCCCTAAACTCTGAAACACCACCCCCTACACTGCCCGAACACCACTGCACTGCCCTAAACCCTGAAACACCACCCCCAGCACGACCCCGTACACTGCCCGAACACCACTGCACTGCCCTAAACCCTAAAACACCACCCCCAGCATTACCCCCTACACTTCCCAAACACCACTGCACTGCCCTAAACCCTAGAACACTACCCCCAGCACGACCCCCTACACTACCCAAACACCACTGCACTACCCTAAACCCTAAAATACTACCCCCAGCACAACCCCCTACACTACCCGAACACGACTGCACTGCCCTAAACCCTCAAACACTCCCCCAGCATGACCCCCTACACTACCCGAACACTACTGCACTGCCCTAAACACTAAAACACTCCCCCAGCACGACCCCCTACACTACCCGAACACCACTGCACTGCCCTAAACCCTAAAACACTCCCCCAGCACGACCCCCTACACTACCCAAACACCAATGCACTACCCTAATCCCTAAAACACTACCCCCGCATGACCCCCTACACTACTCTAAACCCTAAAACACTACCCCCCGCACGACCCCCTACACTGCCCGAACACTACTGCACTGCCCTAAACCCTGAAACACCATCCCCAGCACGACCCCCTATACTGCACTGAACACCACTGCACTGCCCTAAACCCTGAAACACTGCCCCCAGCAAGACCCCCTACACTGCCCGAACACCACTGCACTGCCCTAAACCCTGAAACATCACACCCAGCAAGACCCCTACACTGCCCGAACACCACTGCACTGCCCTAAACCCCTGAAACACCACCCCCAGCACGACCCCCTGCACTGCCCGAACACCACTGCTCTGCCCAAAACCCTGAAACACCAGCCCCAGCACGACCCCTACACTGCCCGAACACCACTGCACTGCCCTAAACCCTGAAACACCAGCCCCAGCATGACCCCCTACACTGCCCGAACACCACTGCACTGCCCTAAACCCTAAAACACCACCCCCAGCATGACCCCCTACACTTCCCAAACACCACTGCACTGCCCTAAACCCTAGAACACTACCCCCAGCATGACCCCCTACACTACCCAAACACCACTGCACTACCCTAAACCCTAAAATACTACCCCCAGCACAACCCCCTACACTACCCGAACACAACTGCACTGCCCTAAACCTCAAGCACTCCCCCAGCACGACCCCCTACACTACCCGAACACTACTGCACTGCCCTAAACCCTAAAACACTCCCCCAGCACGACCCCCTACACTACCCGAACACCACTGCACTGCCCTAAACCCTAAAACACTCCCCCAGCACGACCCCCTACACTACCCAAACACCACTGCACTGCCCTAAACCCTAAAATACTACCCCCGCATGACCCCTACACTACCCAAACACCAATGCACTACCCTAATCCCTAAAACACTACCCCCGCATGACCCCCTACACTACTCTAAACCCTAAAACACTACCCCCGCACGACCCCTACACTGCCCGAACACTACTGCACTGCCCTAAACCCTGAAACACCATCCCCAGCACGACCCCTACACTGCACGAACACCACTGCACTGCCCTAAACCCTGAAACACTGCCCCCAGCAAGACCTCCTCCACTGCCCGAACACCACTGCACTGCCCTAAACCCTGAAACATCACCCCCAGCAAGACCCCCTACACTGCCCGGTCACCACTGCACTGCCCTAAACCCTGAAACACCACCCCCAGCATGACCCCCTACACTACCCGAACACCACTGCTCTGCCCAAAACCCTGAAACACCAGCCCCAGCACGACCCCCTACACTGCCTGAACACCACTGCACTGCCCTAAACCCTGAAACACCAGCCCCAGCATGACCCCCTACACTGCCCGAACACCACTGCACTGCCCTAAACCCTGAAACACCACCCCAGCACGACCCCTACACTGCCCGAACACCACTGCACTGCCCTAAACCCTGAAACACCACCCCCAGCATGACCCCCTACACTGCCCGAACACCACTGCACTGCCCTAAACCCTGAAACACCATCCCCAGCACGACCCCCTACACTGCCCGAACACCACTGCACTGCCCTAAACCCTGAAACACCAGCCCCAGCACGACCGCCTACACTGCCCAAAAACCACTGCACTGCCTTAAACCCTGAAACACCAGCCCCAACACGACCCCCTACACTGTCCGAACACCACTGCACTGCCCTAAACCCTCAAACACCAGCCCCAGCATGACCACCTACACTGCCCGAACACCACTGCACTGCCCTAAACCCTGAAACACCAGCCCCAGCAAGACCCCCTACACTGCCCGAACACCACTGCACTGCCCTAAACCCTCAAACACCAGCCCCAGTACAACCCCCTACACTGCCCGAACACCACTGCACTGCCCTAAACCCTGAAACACCAGCCCCAGCAAGACCCCCTACACTGCCATAACACCACTGCACTGCCCCAAACCCTGAAACACCACCCCCAGCACGACCCCCTACACTACCCGAACACCACTGCCCTAAACCCTGAAACACCACCCCTGCACGACCCCCTACACTGCCCGAACACCAATGCACTGCCCTAAACTCTGAAACACCACCCCTACACTGCCCGAACACCACTGCACTGCCCTAAACCCTGAAACACCACCCCCAGCACGACCCCCGTACACTGCCCGAACACCACTGCACTGCCCTAAACCCTAAAACACCACCCCCAGCATTACCCCCTACACTTCCCAAACACCACTGCACTGCCCTAAACCCTAGAACACTACCCCCAGCACGACCCCCTACACTACCCAAACACCACTGCACTACCCTAAACCCTAAAATACTACCCCCAGCACAACCCCTACACTACCCGAACACGACTGCACTGCACTAAACCCTCAAACACTCCCCCCAGCATGACCCCCTACACTACCCGAACACTACTGCACTGCCCTAAACCCTAAAACACTCCCCCAGCACGACCCCCTACACTACCCGAACACCACTGCACTGCCCTAAACCCTAAAACACTCCCCCAGCACGACCCCCTACACTACCCAAACACCACTGCACTGCCCTAAACCCTAAAATACTACCCCCCGCATGACTCCCTACACTACCCAAACACCAATGCACTACCCTAATCCCTAAAACACTACCCCCCGCATGACCCCCTACACTACTCTAAACCCTAAAACATTACCCCCCACACGACCCCCTACACTGCCCGAACACTACTGCACTGCCCTAAACCCTGAAACACCATCCCCAGCACGACCCCCTATACTGCACGAACACCACTGCACTGCCCTAAACCCTAAAACACCACCCCCAGCATGACCCCCTACACTTCCCAAACACCACTGC
Organism: Calotriton arnoldi; assembly: GCA_963921515.1. Classification (NCBI taxonomy): domain Eukaryota; kingdom Metazoa; phylum Chordata; class Amphibia; order Caudata; family Salamandridae; genus Calotriton; species Calotriton arnoldi. The sequence continues at coordinate 373,467 of CAWUFW010011666.1, read as the reverse complement.
ACTGCCCTAAACCCTAGAACACTACCCCCAGCACGACCCCCTACACTACCCAAACACCACTGCACTACCCTAAACCCTAAAATACTACCCCCAGCACAACCCCCTACACTACCCGAACACGACTGCACTGCCCTAAACCCTCAAGCACTCCCCCAGCACGACCCCCTACACTACCCGAACACTACTGCACTGCCCTAAACCCTAAAACACTCCCCCAGCACGACCCCCTACACTACCCGAACACCACTGCACTGCCCTAAACCCTGAAACACTCCCCCAGCACGACCCCCTACACTACCCAAACACCACTGCACTGCCCTAAACCCTAAAATACTACCCCCCGCATTACCCCCTACACTACCCAAACACCAATGCACTACCCTAATCCCTAAAACACTACCCCCGCATGACCCCTACACTACTCTAAACCCTAAAACACTACCCCCGCACGACCCCTACACTGCCCGAACACTACTGCACTGCCCTAAACCCTGAAACACCATCCCCAGCACGACCCCCTACACTGCACGAACACCACTGCACTGCCCTAAACCCTGAAACACTGCCCCCAGCAAGACCCCTCCACTGCCCGAACACCACTGCACTGCCCTAAACCCTGAAACATCACCCCCAGCAAGACCCCTACACTGCCCGGTCACCACTGCACTGCCCTAAACCCTGAAACACCACCCCCAGCATGCCCCCTACACTGCCCGAACACCACTGCTCTGCCCAAACCCTGAAACACCAGCCCCAGCACGACCCCCTACACTGCCCGAACACCACTGCACTGCCCTAAACCCTGAAACACCAGCCCCAGCATGACCCCCTACACTGCCCGAACACCACTGCACTGCCCTAAACCCTGAAACACCACCCCCAGCACGACCCCCTACACTGCCCGAACACCACTGCACTGCCCTAAACCCTGAAACACCACCCCCAGCACGACCCCCTACACTGCCCGAACACCACTGCACTGCCCTAAACCCTGAAACACCATCCCCAGCACGACCGCCTACACTGCCCAAAAACCACTGCACTGCCTTAAACCCTGAAACACCAGCCCCAGCACGACCCCCTACACTGCCCGAACACCACTGCACTGCCCTAAACCCTCAAACACCAGCCCCAGCATGACCACCTACACTGCCCGAACACCACTGCACTGCCCTAAACCCTGAAACACCAGCCCCAGCAAGACCCCCTACACTGCCCGAACACCACTGCACTGCCCTAAACCCTCAAACACCAGCCCCAGTACAACCCCCTACACTGCCCGAACACCACTGCACTGCCCTAAACCCTGAAACACCAGCCCCAGCAAGACCCCCTACACTGCCCGAACACCACTGCACTGCCCTAAACCCTGAAACACCACCCCAGCAAGACCCCCTACACTGCCTGAGCACCACTGCTCTAAACCCTGAAACACCACCCCCAGCAAGACCACCTACACTGCCCGAACACCACTGTACTGCCCTAAACCCTGAAACACCACCCCCTGCACGACCCCCTACACTGCCCGAACACCACTGCACTGCCCTAAACCCTGAAACACCACCCCTGCACGACCCCCTACACTGCCCGAACACCACTGCACTGCCCTAAACCCTGAAACACCACCCTCAGCACGACACCCCTACACTGCCCAAACACCACTGCACTGCCCTAAACACTGAAACACCACCCCCAGCATGACCCCCTACACTGCCCAAACACCACTGCACTGCCCTAAACCCTGAAACACTACCCCCTGCATGACCCCCTACACTGCCGTAACACCACTGCACTGCCCCAAACCCTGAAACACCACCCCCAGCACGACCCCCTACACAACCCAAACACCACTGCCCTAAACGCTGAAACACCACCCCCTGCACGACCCCCTACACTGCCCGAACACCACTGCACTGCCCTAAACCCTGGAACACCACCCCTCAGCACGACACCCTACACTGCCCAAACACCACTGCACTGCCCTAAACCCTGAAACAACACCCCCAGCACGACCCCCTACACTCCCCAAACACCACTGCACTGCCCTAAACCCTGAAACACTACCCCCTGCATGACCCACTACACTGCCCGAACACCACTGCACTGCCCTAAACCCTGAAACACCGCCCCCTACACTGCCCGAACACCACTGCACTGCCCTAAACCCTGAAACACCACCCCCAGCACGACCCCTACACTTCCCGAACACCACTGCACTGCCCTAAACCCTAAAACACCACCCCCAGCATTACCCCCTACACTGCCCAAACACCACTGCTCTGCCCTAAACCCTGAAACACCAGCCCCAGCACGACCCCCTACACTGCCCGAACACCACTGCACTGCCCTAAACCCTGAAACACCAGCCCCAGCACGACACCCTACACTGCCCGAACACCACTGCACTGCCCTAAACCCTGAAACACCACCCCCAGCACGACCCCCTACACTGCCCGAACACCACTGCACTGCCCAAAACCCTGAAACACCAGCCCCAGCACGACCCCCTACACTGCCCGAACACCACTGCACTGCCCTAAACCCTGAAACACCAGCCCCAGCACGACCCCCTACACTGCCCGAACACCACTGCACTACCCTAAACCCTGAAACACCACCCCCAGCACGACCCCCTACACTGCCCGAACACCACTGCACTGCCCTAAACCCTGAAACACCAGCCCCAGCACGACCCCTACACTGCCCGAACACCACTGCACTGCCCTAAACCCTGAAACACCAGCCCCAGCACGACCGCCTACACTGCCCGAACACCACTGCACTGCCCTAAACCCTGAAACACCAGCCCCAGCACGACCCCCTACACTGCCCGAACACCACTGCACTGCCCTAAACCGTGAAACACCAGCCTCAGCACGACCCCCTACACTGCCCGAACACCACTGCACTGCCCTAAACCCTGAAACACCACCCCAGCACGACCCCCTACACTGCCCGAACACCACTGCACTGCCCTAAACCCTGAAACACCACCCCTGCACGACCCCCTACACTGCCCGAACACTACTGCACTGCCCTAAACCCTGAAACACCATCCCCAGCATGACCCCCTACACTGCCCGAACACCACTGCACTGCCCTAAACGCCTGAAACACTGCCCCCAGCAAGACCCCCACACTGCCCGAACACCACTGCACTGCCCTAAACCCTGAAACATCACCCCCAGCAAGACCCCTACACTGCCCGAACACCACTGCACTGCCCTAAACCCTGAAACACCACCCCCAGCACGACCCCCTACACTGCCCGAACACCACTGCTCTGCCCTAAACCCTGAAACACCAGCCCCAGCACGACCCCCTACACTGCCCGAACACCACTGCACTGCCCTAAACCCTGAAACACCAGCGCCAGCACGACCCCCTACACTGCCCGAACACCACTGCACTGCCCTAAACCCTGAAACACCACCCCCAGCACGACCCCCTACACTGCCCGAACACCACTGCACTGCCCTAAACCCTGAAACACCAGCCCCAGCACGACCCCATACACTGCCCGAACACCACTGCACTGCCCTAAACCCTGAAACACAAGCCCCAGCACAACCGCCTACACTGCCCGAAAACCACTGCACTGCCTTAAACCCTGAAACACCAGCCCCAGCACGACCCCCTACACTGCCCGAACACCACTGCACTGCCCTAAACCCTCAAACACCAGCCCCAGCACGACCCCCTACACTGCCCGAACACCACTGCACTGCCCTAAACCCTGAAACACCAGCCCCAGCAAGACCCCCTACACTGCCCGAACACCACTGCACTGCCCTAAACCCTCAAACACCAGCCCCAGCACAACCCCCTACACTGCCCGAACACCACTGCACTGCCCTAAACCCTGAAACACCAGCCCCAGCAAGACCCCCTACACTGCCCGAACACCACTGCACTGCCCTAAACCCTGAAACACCACCCCAGCAAGACCCCCTACACTGCCTGAACACCACTGCACTCCTAAACCCTGAAACACCACCCCCAGCAAGACCCCCTACACTGCCTGAACACCACTGCTCTAAACCCTGAAACACCACCCCCAGCAAGACCACCTACACTGCCCGAACACCACTGTACTGCCCTAAACCCTGAAACAACACCCCCTGCACGACCCCCTACACTGCCCAAACACCACTGCACTGCCCTAAACCCTGAAACACCACCCCTGCACGACCCCCTACACTGCCCGAACACCACTGCACTGCCCTAAACCCTGAAACACCACCCTCAGCACGACACCCTACACTGCCCGAACACCACTGCACTGCCCTAAACCCTGAAACACCACCCCCAGCACGACCCCCTACACTGCCCAAACACCACTGCACTGCCCTAAACCCTGAAACACCACCCCTGCATGACCCCTACACTGCCGTAACACCACTGCACTGCCCTAAACCCTGAAACACCACCCCCAGCACGACCCCCTACACTACCCGAACACCACTGCACTGCCCTAAACCCTGAAACACCACCCCTGCACGACCCCCTACACTGCCCGAACACCACTGCACTGCCCTAAACCCTGAAACACCACCCCCTACACTGCCCGAACACCACTGCACTGCCCTAAACCCTCAAACACCAGCCCCAGTACAACCCCCTACACTGCCCGAACACCACTGCACTGCCCTAAACCCTGAAACACCAGCCCCAGCAAGACCCCCTACACTGCCCGAACACGACTGCACTGCCCTAAACCCTGAAACACCACCCCAGCAAGACCACCTACACTGCCTGAACACCACTGCTCCTAAACCCTGAAACACCACCCCCAGCAAGACCCCCTACACTGCCTGAACACCACTGCACTGCCTAAACCCTGAAACACCACCCCCAGCAAGACCACCTACACTGCCCGAACACCACTGCACTGCCCTAAACCCTGAAACACCAGCCCCTGCACGACCCCCTACACTGCCCAAACACCACTGCACTGCCCTAAACCCTGAAACACCAGCCCCAGCACGACCCCTACACTGCCCGAACACCACTGCACTGCCCTAAACCCTGAAACACCACCCCCAGCACGACACCCTACACTGCCCGAACACCACTGCACTGCCCTAAACCCTGAAACACCACCCCCAGCACGACACCCTACACTGCCCAAACACCACTGCACTGCCCTAAACCCTGAAACACCACCCCCAGCACGACCCCCTACACTGCCCGAACACCACTGCACTGCCCTAAACCCTGAAACACCACCCCTGCATGACCCCCTACACTGCCCGAACACCACTGCACTGCCCTAAACCCTGAAACACCACCCCCAGCACGACCCCTACACTGCCCGAACACCACTGCCCCTAAACCCTGAAACACCACCCCTGCACGACCCCCTACACTGCCCGAACACCACTGCACTGCCCTAAACCCTGAAACACCACCCCCTACACTGCCCGAACACCACTGCACTGCCCTAAACCCTGAAACACCACCCCCAGCACGACCCCCTACACTGCCCGAACACCACTGCACTGCCCTAAACCCTAAAACACCACCCCCAGCATTACCCCCTACACTGCCCAAACACCACTGCACTGCCCTAAACCCTAGAACACTACCCCCAGCACGACCCCCTACACTACCCGAACACCACTGCACTACCCTAAACCCTAAAATACTACCCCCAGCACAACTCCCTACACTACCCGAACACGACTGCACTGCCCTAAACCCTCAAACACTCCCCCAGCACGACCCCCTACACTACCCGAACACCACTGCACTGCCCTAAACCCTAAAACACTCCCCCAGCACGACCCCCTACACTACCCGAACACCACTGCACTGCCCTAAACCCTAAAACACTCCCCCAGCACGACCCCCTACACTACCCAAACACCACTGCACTGCCCTAAACCCTAAAACACTACCCCCGCATGACCCCTACACTACCCAAACACCAATGCACTACCCTAATCCCTAAAACACTACCCCCGCATGACCCCCTACACTACCCTAAACCCTAAAACACTACCCCCAGCACGACTCCCTACACTACCCAAAGACCACTGCACTACCCTAAACCCTAAAACACGACCTCCTACACTTCACAAACACCACTGCACTACCCTAAACCCTAAAACACTACCCCCTACACTACACAAACACCACTGCACTACCCTAAACCCTAAAACACTACCCCAGCACGAACCACTACACTACCCAAACACCACTGCACTACCCTAAACCCTAAAAACTACCCCAGCAGTACCCCTACACTACCCAAACACCACTGCACTACCCTAAACCCTAAAACACTACCCCCAGCAGTACCCCCTACACTACCCAAACACCACTGCACTACTCCTAAATCACTACCCCCAGCACGACCCCTACACTACCCAAACACCACTGCACTACCCTAAACCCTAAAACACTACCCCCAGCACGACCCCCTACACTACCCAAACACCACTGCACTACCCTAAACCCTAAAACACTCCCCCCAGCACGACTCCCTACACTACCCAAACACCACTGCACTACCCTAAACCCTAAAACACTACCCCCAGCACGACCCTCTTCACTACCTAAACACAACTGCACAATTTGTTACAGGCGTTGCAACGCAGGCCTGTGGTGCTTAGTGTAAGTACCTAGTGGGCTAGTTGGGCCCCAGGGACCCTCAGGATTCAAGGTGACCTAATCCCCCAACTTAAAACGCACCACAGGGCACGTTTGCACAGTGGTGAAGGGAGGGGGCGGGGCCTCAGGTGACATGTGCGCAAACACGCCCTGTGGTGCGTTTTAAGTTGGGGAATTAATTCCCTTTGAATCCTGGGGGACCCTGGGGGCCAACTAGCCCACCAGGTACCGTCAGTAAGTACAACAGAGTTGCGTTGCAGAGAGGTGAAAAAAGGTGCGTGGCCTCGGAACGCCTCTCTGCAACTCAGCTCTGTGGTCCTAACTGTAGGTACCTGGGGGGCTAGTTGGGCCCCAGGGACCCTCAGAATTCAAGGGGACTTAATCCCGCAACTTAAAATGCGCCACGGGGTGCGTTTGCACACATGTCACCTCAGGCCCCCTCCCTTCACCACTGTGCAAACGCGCCCTGTAGCGCGTTTTAAGAGGTAGTTTTAATCCCCCTGCCCTATTATGTACTAGGGACTTGCAGAGGAGGTCATGCTAATCACAGGGGTACCCCAACGCATAGTGTTCCCTAGTGTATGTAGGTGTTTTCACTGTATTCTAAGTGTCTTTTAGCATAGCACTGGCTCTGGTTAGTCAGAGTCAGTTACCACCAGTACCCGTCTGGAAAAGTTGTGGGCACAGCATGATTTTGCAACAAGGCCTCTTTCTGCTCCTCTGTTGGTTCTTTCTGCACATCTTTTGCTTCTTTCTGTGCATTTTTTCTTCTTTCTTCACATGTCCTACCTCTGTAGGCATAGTTAGAAACTAGCATTTAAAAAACCTTTGAAATTCGCTTAAAGAATCATAGGTTTCAGGCACGTTATAGTTAGAAATTAGCATTTAAAAATCCTTTAAAATTCACTGAAAAACCATAGGTTTCAGACACGTTATAGTTAGAAATTAGCATTTAAAAAACCTTTGAAATTCACTGAAAAAACCATAGGTTTTAGGGACAGTTATAGTTAGTTGGACATTTCACTCGTGACAAAACCATAGAAATTCCCCGTTATAGTTAGTTCAGCTAACTATAACTCGCGCTCCCGCAATGCACTGCTGATGACGTCACATATTACATCACTCATGACATGGTCAGTGACATCACTGATGACATCACTGATGACATCTCAAATGACATCACTGATGACATCATCCATGTGATAATTTCATGCATCTTCTCACACCCTAATATAACTTTTGATACACCCACTCTAAATTACAGACTGCCATTCTCAAAACCATAGACACTCCAACACCAAAAACTACATACCCACTCACTGATTCTTAGGTCTACACACACATCCACTCACTCACCCGTACAGTCACTCATACTTAGTCACTCAGTACAGGACTATCATATGCACTCATACACCTATATAAACACTCACACACAGCCACTCATCCATAGAGGTACTCACACACCTAGTCAGTCATGCAAAAACTTAATCACACACCCATTTACTCACCTATACAGTTATACACACACCAGTTCACTTACTCATACAAATACTAGCACATTCTTACGCTCTTATACAATCACTGATACAAGTACACACTCATCCATACAGCCACTCTCACAATCACACACTCTCACTTATAGCCATTTATATACTCCAACACACATATATACTGCCTTTCACATATGTAGTTACTCACACATGTACCACTGAGATATACATTCAATCACTAACACTCCCATACACACACTCACCCACCCATACAGTCCATCACAGATGCACTCTTGAAACCATGCACCCAGTGAATCACCAACTCACACATCTATGCACAGAGTCACACACACCCCACCCACACAAACACTCAGGCACCCATACAGATACTCAGACAATCAATCAATAACCCATGTAGACACTCATGTAGCTATTCAGAAAGCTCATGCAGCCGCTTACAAACCAACAGACAGACGGATACAGACATTCACACAGTTTAGTCACTAACCCATGCATTCAGTAAGATACATTTAATCACTCACTTGTAGAGTCAGTCACTAACGTACTAAATCATCCATTCAGACACTAATACGCCTTTCCCTATATATATTAAACATATTTAAACTTTACAGAAACACAGAGTCACTGGATGATGTCATCAGTGATGTCATCAGTGATGTCATTTGAGATGTCATCAGTGATGTCATCAGTGATGTCACTGACCATGTCATGAGGGATGTAATATGTGACGTCATCAGCAGTGCATTGTGGGCGCGAGTTATAGTTAGCTGAACTAACTATAACGGGGGAATTTCTATGGTTTTGTACGAGTGAAATGTCCAACTAACTATAACTGTCCCTAAAACCTATGGTTTTTTCAGTGAATAATATATATATATATATATATATATATATATATATATATATATATATATATATATATATATATATACATATATATTAAACAGTATCACTGTCAAGTGATTACTTCCACCAAGCGGGTGGGTGATCCATCGCCGGTGCTTTTCCCCTCTATTAATATGTAAACATCTTTGGAGACACAACAACTAAAGAAGATGGGCACTCCAGGGTGGCGTACTATCCTAGTCCTTTATTACTAGCACAGAGATTCCATTTCTAATGTGTTTCCACTCTAAGCAAGCCGTTGTCAAGGTGACAAGACTCACCACCATTGAAATTAAATAGAAAAACACGTGTAAACTCTGTGCAAATCCTCCATTACACATCAGACCAGTGTGTGATCGATATTCACATGATTGTATATAACATGATAATGCATTTTCAAATTCATTCCTGCAAATCACTGACATTCCCCAGTGTTAAAAAAATAAATACAAATAAATATAAACACGGTATAAACATTCACAGATTCCAGTTTCATGAACATGGGAAAAATACTTACGTACATATGCTGACTGAATAATGACTTAAATTAACCATACATCGAGGGGCCGATTCCGATCTCGGCCGGTAGGGCTCCGAATCGGATTCGGCTTAACCGGATCCGATTCGGAGCCCTATTTCCCGACCGATTCGTACGCGCGTCCGGGCGAGCGAGTACGATGCGAAATCGCCGACCGACTCGTCCGGGCGTCCCGACCGCTCCGACCGACTCGTACCCGGGTCTAACCGCACCGACCGACTCGCTCGGACCCGACTCGCACCGCGCAATGGAGACGTTCCCCGGCCGGGTAAGTACGATGCGCACCGCGAGCAGTCCGACCGAGCCGCGCACTCCGGCTCGTAAGAGCAGTCGGAGCCGTACTTTGGGGGTCCGTGTCGGACCCCCCTGTACACGTAGCCGCGCGAGTCGCACACAGGGGGGACCCATGGGTCCCCCCTACCTGTGCGTGTACGGCGCGAGTCGCTTCGCCGCGTACACGCTGTAGGGGGCACCCTTGTCCGCCTCGCACCCATTGAGTCAATGGGAGCCCGCGTATGCGTTGTACGACAGGCTCCCATTGACTTCAATGGGAGTCCGACCGACTCGAGTCCGATGGCATACGAACGCATCGTACTCGTTCTGTCGGACTGCTAGGGTCCGATTCGGTCGGAAATCTCTCCGGGTCCGGCTCGGTCGGAGAGATTTCCGGCCCGAATCGGAATCGGCCCCCGAGTCTCTAAGGTCATCATGAAGCAAACACATAATATTGCTAGATTACATGGGCACTTGAGTACATAAATACAAAAATCTGACAAACATGTGAGAAATTGGTTGATATATCTTTTGAGACCATTAGTTGACATATATTCACATGTGTTAGAGATATGTCTACAAGCCTTGCATTAGCCACATTAAAAAAATTCCCTTAGATTTTGACAACCAGGTTTCTCCCTTTGGGGTTCTAGCATAATAAGCTGCATGTTAAAAGTTCTCCTAATGACTTTACTCTCCTGTATGTGATAGAGGGTCTTAGGGGCAATTCTTGACCAATAATCATGTCACTCTTCAAAATAGTACAGTGCTTGTTCATAATCCTCCTAATTTCCTGTGATGATTTATTATAGGTGATAATGAGATCTTTGGAAGTTTTAACCTTATCAGGGAAGAGGAGTTGCACCCTAGTTAAGGGCTGAGTTTTGTTATTGCTGTACTCAGAATCTTAGTGGTATAGCCTCTCTCCTTAAACCTTTGGTTCATATAGACTTTCTGCATATGGAATTCAGTATCTGTGTCACATACCCTTTTCAACCTCACCATTTCCCCATAATAGATACTGCTGAATAAACTTCTTGGATGGTAACTATGATAATGCAGTACACTGCTCCCTGCCATGTTCTTATGAAATATGGTGGAATGGATTGTTTCTTACTCTACCCACAATGTGACATCCAGGAAATCCATCTCCACCTGACTCATCTTGGTTGTGAACTTCAAATTGTGGGGATTATCATTCAATTTTAGCATTAAACTGTCGACTAGGTCAAGAGGCTCATTCAATAGTAAAAACAGAGCATCTATATATCTTTAGGCCACCTTCTCCTCCCATCAGCCCATCACAAGATTTGTGAAGCTGTGGGTGAAGCAAGTGCTTGTTACGGTACCGATCTGCTGTCTTTATTAGAGTCCATCAAGAATGAAAATATTCTCCTTAAGACAAAACCTAACCATATTCAGTAGCATGTTATTAGAATCATAACAACACACCACAGCTCTAGTCTTCAAAAAATGTTCACAAATTTGTACTCCCAATTGATGATCAATGCAAGTGTACAAGGACGTAACATTGCTAGTGATCATGATCAATGTATCTGTCCATTCAATAGCTTGGATTTTAGTGAGAAAATCACTGCTATCTCTGCAATATGAGGGCAGTGCCACAACATAGGGAAATAGACAATTATTATGGTATAGATCTTGAGATATTCATCCTTGATTCTCTGGATTACCATTTTATAGCAAATGTTCCACCATTTTCCAGCCACTCTCCCCATCCCTCTCATAATTACTACTAAAAGGTAGGTGTACGTAGGTAGAAATTTCAACAGTTGGGACAAAGATCCCAGCACAGAAAAGATAGGAGATCGGCGGTGAAGAGCTCAGTATGTAGGTTAGTGAGTATCATTTTGAAGTAGGTGAGTAGGCTCCAAATCTTTTATCCAGTCCTCCCCTTTCAAGAAACTGGTAACTGCTCAAGTGAATTTCAATTCTTTGTTTGGCTAGTAAAAGGTGAACTGTTGTATTTCACCTTACTATACAATGGATCTCCTCGCAAACACTAATAGGGGTTTCGTCAATTCAACATTGTGTCTTCTACCCCAGTTTAGCAAACTACTATAACGAAAAGCCTATTTTCAGGGCACCTTCAAGCTAAGTAATTAAAGTCAGCTCATTTTCAAAAGCTTCTAGTGCACTTGTCTTCCTCAATCAGGCTGAAGTGTAGCAGAAGTGTAGGCTGGAATGTAGTAAAGTCTTTGGACAAATTTAAAGGGGATCAGTCTGTGTCCACTGTTTACTGCGATTGACCAAATTTGAGTGCAACAGTAAGATCACTATTCATCCAATATCTCCTGCCCCAATTCCCTCTCCCATCCATGCATGTCAAGATCTCCAGGGACTCACAATCAACTCGAATCCCAAAGCCTGAGCAAACTGAAGTAAGCCTAGATAAAGCAGGTGCTGTTTGGTCTGATGAATTGTGCCTTCCTCTGACATATTGGGATCAGTACTCTTTTCTTGGTGCAAACATTTCTCAGTCCTTGCACATCATCTTCATTTAACACATCACAAGTTGTGTTTTTCTAACAGTATTGCATGCCACTGTTTGTGTGTCAAAGAGGTATAGAAAGGGATGCATTTTAGGACTGTGTATGATTCTCTTTGTCATAATATGCAATTACGTCTCTGATTTCTGGAAGAAAGCTTTCATACATTTGAGCTTGATGAGGGTATTAAAGGATCTCTTTCTTTGGACTTGTTTCACTGGCAAGATTATTTCAACTCACTAAGTTCATGCGAGCACAAATCCGTATTAGTCATTGAGAAAAATGAAATCTCATGGCATTGAATCACAAGGCCACAAGTAGAAGCTTGGCTGAAACAAGAAATCTTTTTATTGCCACAAAAGGCAAGTGTACAAATTTGACGCACTAACTTCAATAGTTGTGACTAAGTATGACTAATTATTGCTCTTATCTATAGTGATGTATATTTTTTATTTTTATTTCTTTTTCTCTCTTTCTTTATTTTCTCCTCCCTTTCTTTTCATAAAAGATATAGGTGTATGTTTGATGTGTATCTATATATTTTAATTTTGATCATTTTTCCATGGTTTATGTCCTTTGTTCTTAAAAATAATATAAATGCAAACTCAGCACAAAAAAAGAAAAAGGAATTGGATCACAGTGCTGCACAAGATGGGAGGGAGGTGCATGAGATTTTTATATTTTGATTAACTTCCTGACTATCACCAGTCCCAGACTCTTTTTGATCTACTCATAGCAGAGAGGTAATTGTAATTGTAGAAGACAAAAGAAATTCCCTGTTTTCTGAATTGAAGAATCCCTGAATGCCTCATGAGGGCTGTGAGAGATTTGTCTTAAATGTTGCCATGAATCACAGGGACTGGAATCTTGCTACAAGGAGCAAGTGCCACTTGACTCTTTCTGACCACAGAAGACACAGAGCTCCAGGTTATTCAGTGAAGCCCTTAAGCATAGGTGGACATTTTCTATGTGGCTGCAGAATACAATTGGTTCTGCAAACAGAGGAATCTCTGGCTGCCTGGGGGAAAAAAACAATGGACATTTTTCATGCTTTCTCCTGTAAAACATTTACCCTGTGACGGTAATGTGGACAAAAACCTTACTGATGCTGCAGGGAAATCCCAGAATCTCCACGCATCACTGCACCGCTGCCGAGACGACGTAGCGACTGCCACGGCTGCAACAACCGACAAATCATGGGATCGTGGCTTAAGAAACCGACGCAGCACCACTTGCCGCCAACGCATTGATCATCAGTGCATCCAGGATTCCCACGAATCGCACCTGTGCGGCAAGTTTTCCTGACGCATCATCCGCGGACCAGAACCGCCTTGGAGTCGATGCATCATTCCCCCTACAGTCCGTATTCGATGCATCTTTTCTCCTGCATGCAGCAGAACTGTCGTATTGCCTCTCCAAGGACTCAGGAACTGACGCATCTCTTTTTTTCTCAGTGCTTCCCATCTCTGCAGCTGTTGGGCCTTGTGAATTTCGACGCATCTACAGGTACTTTGTGTAGACTCACGCATCCATAGTTTTCTATGGACCCAGTTGCTTCTTCGGGGTCCGGTCAGAGAGACTTCACTCAGGTTCCAAACGGGTGCCTGGCGGACAGGGCGGTGTGCCAAAGCGCCATCACCCATCTCCCGAGACCCATGGTGCATTGAGAGTTAGCACTGTTTAATAAACTCGGTTCCTCTCTAAATTGAGGGAATCTCTCTAGTGTTTTGGGATAAACATTTTTAACACTAGTAACCCTTGGTTAGGTGGGCCTTAGTGCGCCCATACCGCCGGGTTCATTCACTTCAAATACTGGTCCTGATGAATGCCTGACGATTTGTCACTCAAAGGCAGAAACATGTTGACTCTACACCTGGGGATAAACTTGTACTTTTAATTTGGTCCTTTATCCTACACTTGCTTTTAACCAAGTCTAATTGGCAAAATAAATAAAAGATTTTTTTGACACAAGTTGGACTTTTTAACATTCACTTATTTCACTCTTCACCAATCACTTAACCAGCTCCGCAGTAACACTGGCGTTGTAGCACACTAGGGTGGCATTCGGCCACTCCTGGTGGGGCCCGATGATGAAGCATGTCACCAACTAGGTTGGTGAGTGAGGGCTTTCTGAAAAACCTAAAGAGGTTTTTTCTATTAGCAAAACGCTACAGTGAAGAAGGATACATGAGTGCTCTTCTCTTTAGTGTTACACTCCTTTGTTGTTTATTTGACTTAGTTTGAGGGGAGTAGGAGTGTCCTTTATTTTCCCTTCCTCTCCTATTGTTATATACATACCCAGTTGCTTGAAGCCTTTGAAAAGTCATATTCTTATTACATGTATGTTGAATTTTTGTCGTTTTGGTCTTGTTGAGTTTAGATAAAGATATTTTATTTTTCTAAACTGGTGTGGTGTTATCACTGTATTACTGTGTGTTTTGAGTACAAATACTTTACACATTGCCTTTAGGATAAGCCTGTCTGCTCATGCCAAGCTACCCAGGCGGTGAGCAGGGATTATCTAAATTGTGTATCCCCCTTACCCTGTCTAGAAGCAAGGGTCCCTATTTGGGCAAAGGTACATGCCTTTGCCAACTAGAGACCCCCATTTCTAACAGTTGCTGATCAGTTGGGTCGAGGAGAGCTGTTTTCACATCAAGTAGCTCCAGTTCATTTCTGCTATAACCTTTTATCTCTTTGCCAGATTTCCTTGATTTCTGTGGCATTTTAATTATTAATTTTCTATATTTGAACTAACCTAATTTGAACCTTTTATGTTTTTTATTTTCTTAACTGTATTTCCTGATTTGGTTATTTTTGCACATGTATTACATGCATTTTCCTTAGGAAAGTCTTGTTGCTTAATCCAAGCTGCCTACGTTGAGCCAAACATTTCTTGCTCAAATCAGTTTACCTTTAATTTATTGGACTGAATGGGCCTTGTCTAATCTCTGGCACAGCTTACATTAACTCTGCCCTCTTACCCAAAACTTTGCAATCCCATTTCCACAACATAGAACACAATGCTTACTTAGTTTATATTGGTGTTTGCCGGTGCTCGGTACCAACACTTATTTCTGAACACCTCCACTTTAAAGTGACAGTCTACCTCATGTTGGTGCTGTTCTGCCTTTTATAAGCTCAGTAGAATGTTTCACAGATCCATGTACTTTAAAAACCATATTGAAACTGGTGCGTCTAGTCCATCCTTACAGCTTGAGATGGCCTGAGACAGTGAAAAATGTCACATTTCCATCAGTGTGATGGTTAGTAGGTAGTGCAGGAATTGGCTTTTGGTAGACCTAGCACTGGGTGGTATGAATAGCAATGGCTTCCTGAGAAAAAACCTGGCCCCTGTAACTTACTTTTTTGTTTTACAAATTAACCACTGAGCCAAGGGCACAATTCAGTGTCATTGCTCTAAATCACTCCATTCCTTGCAATGTTAAGAACAATCCAGAATGTGACGTGAAGTTGGTAATTATATAAAGGAGTGACTTCATGAATAAGGAGTCACAGGGATCAACCCAGTACATTTTCTGCACATGTTTGCTAACTTGATTGCCTCTTTAATACCACTCCAACTTACTTTTCATAGTCCCTGCATTTGAATTGATGTTTTTCATTAGTCTCGAGGAGGCATCATTGTTCAATTTACTTAACAGCATTAAACTATTCACTGTTGTGATTTTACCTCTGTCAGAAGCCATTTTATTGCGAATGAAGCTGCAACTATTATGTAAAAATGCATGTTGCTTTTTTTGCATTTGACATTTTGATTTTTAAGGGGAACATATTGTGCATTTGCACCTATTAGCATGATGTGTCTTTCATCATTTTCTTGAAGCTTACTTTTTAGGTCGAGCCTACTTCAGAGTGAAAGTATGTATACTCAGTGGTGCCTTTGAAGTAGGGAGAAGCTTTTAGAGGCATGCCTTTGAAGTTCACAGGTGCCATACCTTCCTGGTGTTGGATCCAGACTAACTACAGGGGGCATGCAGACCTTTGTGTGAAGGCAGGACATAGTCTGGTCACTTCTTAGTGGGGCTGTGCCCAGCTCCTCCCTCCCATCCTGCCAGTGATGGCCTATCTAGGTACATCTAAGCTCCCTATTGTGTGTGGCTGTCTAGGAGGAATGCACAAAGCTTAACTGTCAACTACACCCAGTCGTGTGACCGAGAGACGGGCTGCAGGCACCAAATCACTAAAGCAGGAAAATGCTAACTTTCCAAAAGTGGCTTTTTTTAAATTGCAATTTAAAATCCAACCGCCATGAGTTAGAATCTTTCATTACAATTCCAAAGACACCAAACATGAACTGCCTACCTGCTCCCATTTGGAAATTACAGCTTATTTAATGCAATTACGTAACACCAAAGTTATCCTATTTGAGAGGTAGGCCTTGCAATAGTGAAAAATGAATTTAAGAGTTTTCTCTACCTGGACATGTAAAACTAAAAAGTACATGTCCTGCTTTTAAAATACATTGCACCCTGCCCACTGGACTGTTCGGGACGATGCTAGGGGTTACTTATATGTACTAAATAGGAAGGTTGGGGCCTGGCAAAGGTTTATATTGCCAGGTCGAAATGTCAGCTTAAAACTGCACACACACAGGCTGCATTGGTGGGCCAGAGACATGTTTAAAATGCTGGTTAATCATTGCTGAAGGCCCACTTGTACAATTTAATTTACCGGCCCTGGACACAAGCAGTGGCACTTTACTAGGGACTTACAAGTAAATTAGATATGCCAGTTGAGTATAAGCCAATTCTACCATGTTTTAAGGAGAGAGCACAGGCACTTTAGCACTGGTTAGCAGTGGTAAAGTGTGCAGAGTCCTGAAACCAGCAAAATCAAAGTCAACAAACAGCAGGTTGGAAGGCAAAAGTTTGGGGTAAAAATACACCAAGTTTGCTAGGTCTAACACCTCTTACAATTTCTTTGATTAGCTGATATCTCTGTTTCTACTGCTTGCTTTTCAAGCTTTACTTTTTTCCTTTGTGTACAGCACTCAATTAGAGCGGTGCACATTTGAGCCCTCTCCCTCATGTATGTTTCTCCCCCTGCACAATGTGCTGCTCTCTGTTGACCAACCGCTTCTCCCCAATGTCCTCCCTCTTGTGCTCGCCCATGTGCTTCTCTGCACTGCTTCCCTCACACCCTCCATTGTGCTTTCCCCAACCCCCATGTTGTTTGCGCTCCTGCTTTTCCTCCCTTTTGTTTTCATGTCCCCTCCAGACCTCCCCTCCATTGCTTTGAGGCCCCCTCCTGTGTTGCTATGGCTATATTTTGGAACCTGTACAGAATAGCTAAAAACCCTTGGCAAGGTCAATAGGTCACAATGAGGAGTCTCGGCTTTGCCAGTGATTGTTTCACTATGGAGTCCTTTCTTGCTTACTTGTGTTGGTAGGAATGGGTGTGCTGTGCCCGTCTGTGTACTTCTCATCAGTTCTTGTTTGTTCTCATTGGCCAGTGAAACCTCAAGCATATCTCAAGCATCCATTCCATAATTGTGACAGGATTGTTCATAACAATTTTTCTCACTGCGAGTTATTTTCCAGGTCTGTTACTTTGTTGACATCTATTTCATCTAGTTATCTCGGTTCGCAGTAAAACGTTAGGGAACGTGCCGGTACATTCCTCAACTGAAAACCAAGGTGCCTTTTAAATCAGTTTTCAGTAGTCGGATACTCCTATGATTAAAACATTACATATTTTGCCAACACGTTGAATATTTAAATATTGGATATACTGACAAACACAATTATACCATAGAACTGCTAACCCTCTGAGAAGAGGAGGCGTTTTATAAGCATTTCTGTGGGCATGTATTTCTTCACACCGTTGTAAACACTGGCAGTTTTTTTTAATTGACCTCAGTTTATATACAGAGCAACCCTGGATTTTACCTATAAAGAGAAATAAAAGAAGTGCTAGTTGGAATCAAATTCCCGAACTAGTGTAAAAAGTCGTTTTGGCTCAAGCAATGTGGAAAATAAGTCATGAACACTCCTGAAAGCTTTCTGAGACATACAGTAACGAGACATCTGGCTGAATGGACCAAAAACATTACAGAATTCTTGTTTTTGAAAAACGAGCTGTTGTACCTTTTTTAGTTAGGATTTAAAGACGTTTGTCAAGCAACGCTATTAAAGCCTGACAGCTTTACGGTATCGAAATCTTGTTTTGTGTTTTTGTAAACACCATTCTCTGGTGAAAAAGAACCTTTGCATAATGAATTCATTATCCTATAAAAAGTAATAGGAATATTTATCTTCCCAGGCATCAAACTGAAACTTTCTAGTGTTTGAGTTTTTTGTCTGATTATTCATGGGTGTGTTTTAGTGCAGTTGTTGGTAGCTGAAATTCAACATACTGAGACCAACATCACCTTTGAGCTAAGACTAAGATAGTGCGGTCTGTATGCTTTAGGAACCAGATTAACTTTGGAAAAAATCCTAATTACTACAGTTTTTTCGAGAAAGGGGGAGCACATCCCCTTCTCACCATCAAAACTTAAAATCGGTGAAAGGACATTCACTTCTTTCTGCCCTTCCGCCTGTGGGACTGAGGTGATCTGATAGATCCTACTTTACAACAACCCCTATGCTTTAATGCCAATTGAAAGTGACACAATCTTTGCCAGCAACCTTAGAATTTACATTCAGCAAGAAAACTAGATAAAACACAGTACCTAGAGATCATTCCCACCATTAAGGAACAGGGGTATTTTTGGTTTCCTTCACACAGGGATGATTTTCTCCACAGTCTTCAAATATTAATAGTGATTGTTGTTTAAATTTGGAGTCAGAAACCTGGGACATTCTTCTTTCTTAAGCTTCTTGACCACTGATCCTAGTGCATGAGCTCTACGTTCTAATTTTATTGATTAAAATGTACTCTGTTTTTTATTTGGGATTTTTCTTGTGTTGTGTTTTTACTTTATTACTGCTTATGTGCTGCATAATAGTTTACACTTTGCCTCTAAGTTAAACCAGACTGCTTTGTGCCAAGCTACCAGAGGGTTAAGCACAGGTTAATTTAGTGTCTTTTTGTGGTTCATCCTGAAACGGATGGTGGTTGTTGCCTGAGTGAGGCTTCCAACCCTCAACCAATAACCCCAAGATCTTACACGGCCCGTATTAGACCTGGCATCGTGGGCATGGTTTCAGCTGACTTTTTGCAGTCTGACCTCCTGTTTTGCTGACTTCATTTTTGATGGCTTCAGGACACTGGGCACTTTACCACTGCTAACCAGTGCTAAAAGGCATGTACCCTGCACTTAAAACATGGTAACATTGGCTTATCCACAATTGGAATATTTAATTTACTTATAAGTCCCTAGTAAAGTGCACTACATGTGTCCGGGGCCTGTAAATTAAGTGGTACTAGTAGGCCTGCTGCACTTATTGTGTCACCCACTTAAGTAGCCCTTTAAACATGTCTCAGGCCTGCCATTGTGTGTGCATGTCGACTTGGCAAGTTAACCCTCTTGTGAGGCCCAAATCTTCCTTTTTAAAACATATAAGGCACTGTTAAGGTATCCCCTGGACAGCCCCAAGGGCAGGGTGCAGTGTATTTAAAAGGTTGGAGATGTACTTTTAAGTTTTACATGTCCAGGTAGTGAAAAACCCTTAAATTCGTTTTTCACTACTGAAAGGACTATTTCTCCCATAGCTTACCTTATGACACTTTATAAAATCATTAAAATAAATATTTCTCAAGTTTTATGTCTCTGGACTCACAATTTAAAATCACAACATATGGATAAGTTGGATTTTAAGTTGAAAGTCTGAAAATGCCACTTTTAGAAAGTTAGTAAACAAGCAAGGCTTGGGTCCTATAACTACCTGGACTGGACCACTACAGTAGTATCAAACAAACAGGACGTCCAGGTAGACTGTTAATACCAAATTCAATGGGACCTTGGACGGAAAATTCTAAAGTCTACGTGCTTTATTTCACTTAGCTTGTAGCTTTTAGGAGACACAATTATGCCATTTTTTTCATGTCATGAAATGGGCAACACTTCATTTAGGTGCACATTATCATATAATAGTCATTTGTACAAAGAGTGAACATAAACAAGTCAAAACAACACATATGTGAAAAACCAGTGCAAAAGAGTCAGAACCTAAAGTAAACATACATAAATACTAATAAACAATGTAATAGACCAGTCCTTATTTCAAAGCATGCACTCGCCGGACACTATCATGTTTTACACCAAGGCATGTGCCTATTGTCCTGCCTGTGACATGAGTAATAGGGTTACACAATATCAACGGGTGTTGTCTATGAGGGGAACTACAATTCTAACTGATTCCCTTGAGGCACACCCTGTGTTGGTTAACCCATACTCTGGAGCCAACGCGTTTCGAACCCCGACTTGCTGGGGGGTTCTCCTCAGGACTAGGACTCGGTCTTGAGAGCTGAAATAATAATGACAAAAATGTGGTGTAAATTAAACTACATTAAAATAAACTACCCTGTTCAAGGCTACACTTATCAGTCCTAAACCTTTCAGTTGAATAAATACCTGTTTTATGACGCTGAATGCTTCTGGAATGGTGTGGTCAAAAAGGTAATGTTCCTAACGATCAGTTGATGAGGCTACAAGAATTCAAAACGGATTGATTAGAATGTATGAAATCTAGATGTCTGCCACGAATTATAGAGGGGAAAGGAAAATGTTTCATACCTTCAGGACACAGAAGACCGAGTCCTAGTCCTGAGGAGAACCCCCAGCAAGTCGGGGTTCGAAACGCGTTGGCTCCAGAGTATGGGTTAACCAACACAGGGCGTGCCTCGAGGGAATCAGTTAGAATTGTAGTTCCCCTCATAGACAACACCCGTTGATATTGTGGAACCCTTTTACTCATGTCACAGGCCGGACAATGGGCACGTGCCTTGGTGTAAAACATGATAGTGTCCGCCTAGTGCATGCTTTGAAATAAGGACTGGTCTATTGCATTGTTTATTAGTATTTATGCATGTTTACTTTAGGTTCTGACTCTTTTGCACTGGTTTTTTCACATATGTGTTGTTTTGACTTGTTTATGTTCACTCTTTGTACAAATGACTATTATATGATAATGTGCACCTAAATGAAGTGTTGCCCACTTCATGACATGAAAAAATTGAATAATTTTGTCCCCTAAAAGCTACAAGCTAAGTGGAAAACAAGCACGTAGACTTTAGAATTTTCCATCTAAGGTCCCATTGAATTTGGTATTAACAGTCTACCTGGACGTCCTGTTTGTTTGATACTTTTAGAAAGTTGGCATTTTTTTACTTTAACCATTCTGTGCCCTATGCCTGTCTCTGAATACACGTCTGGGGTGGGTGACAGCTGGGCTTTGTGCATTCCCTCCTGCCATCCACACACATAGGGAGCTTAAGTGTGACTGATGGACGATCCACATCCTGATGGGCCATCCTGTTCAGGATTGGAGAGAGGGGCTGACACTTACACCTCAATAGGCTGTGCCTGTCCCCACACAAAGGGCTACATACATCCCTGTAGTGAGTCTGGAGCCAGGGCAAGAAGGGCAGGGACACTGTGTCTCTCAAAGGACTCTCTTTGAAGTCTCCCCCATTTATTTCAAAGGCACAACTGGGTGTAAGTACTGGACCTCAGACACCATCACTTCAGTACACTTCTGGGCCTGTGGATACTCTGCCAGGAAGAAGGACTGCTGTGCTGCTGAAGGACTGCCACTCTGCTGGACAGTTGCTCTAGAAGAATTGATTTTCTGCTGTGCTGAACTTCCTGCTGCCTGCTGCCCTCTCTGCCTGGGTGAGATGGACTGGATCTACACCATTTGAACCCAGAGTAACTCCAAGGGCTTGTCTGCGTGCCTCAGGTTCTGAAGTCTCAGGCACATAAAAAACTTCCAGCAACCCTGCAATAGCACCTGGACTCTGGCATCTGCAAGACCTACCCTGACAAGTGGTGCCAATCCAGCCCTGGGCCCTTAAAAGTGCTTAAACAGAAAAATACATGCACTGCCACCAATTCGCCAGTAAGAACTGACGCATCTACTTCGCCGCCGACGCATCGCTGCTTGAGGACATCGCATCACTGACTGCGCAGGTCGACGACAATGCATCAGCTTCATCATAAAGGGTTTGCTGATGATGCATCTCCGACTGCGTGGATTATAACCAACAAATCACCTACATCCAAACCAATCAACGCAACACATCACCTCCTCTGTTCTTCGCATCGAGCCTTTGAAGTCGACACATCCTCCATCCAAGGTACTTTTTCAGCGGGGCAAGGTTGGTCCCTGCATCCGAGCCGCACTTCATTGCCGTCGACCTGAACATTTGGATTTACCCTGGTCAAGTGTGACTATATAGCCCCGGTTAGCACTTTATGCGTTTAAGCACTATATTTGCAGATATTCTTTAATAAATTCGGAACTCCGGTTCTACTTATTGGATTTTTGCTGTTTTGGTCTTGTTTTGTCCAATAAATGAAGCACTATCTTTCTAGCCAGGTGTGGTATATTTTTGTGAGGTGTTGTCACTGTTTTACTGTTTTAAGTGTTGCACAAATGCTTTACATATTGCCTCCTAAGTTAAGCCTGCCTGCTCTGTGTCAATCTACCAGAGGGTGAGCATAGGTTAATGTATGGTGTGTAAATGACTTATCCTGACTAGGATTCTGTTCCCTACTTGGACAGGATGCATATCTCTGCCAAATAGAGACCCAGTTTCTAACATTGGTGATCAGCAGCGAGGATAGGACTTTTGTTTGTGCAGTGCCTTACAGTAATTTAGTGTGCACTACCAATCCGCAATTAAGACCAATTTGAGTCAATTCTTACCAATTGGCAATTTATTTCTCTAACCGCTCAGATTGGCATTTTTCCTTTTTTTCTAAAATCATGTCTCTGACTGGAGGTTCTACATCCACATATGCAAAAACAGATTTTGAGCAGGCCAAACTTGAGAGTTACACTATGACCCAGCTCAAGGATTCATGCAAGGGGTTTGAGCTTTCTACTAAAGGCTTCACCAGGAAGGTGGAGCTGCAAAGGCATTGATGACTTGGATAGAAGCTCGGGATGCAGTATCTGTAACCACAGAGAAGGAGGATGAGATACTGAATGATGATGAGGAGTTGGACAAGGATTCACTGGAAAATCTGGAACTGCCTGTGGGACAGGGGGCAATATCTTGCCAGAAGCAGTGGTTTCCCCCAGGGCAGGGAGTAGTGTATCATCCAGAGGCCTGTCCCCAGAAGAGCTAGAAGACAGGAGGGAGGAGAGAAAGTTGAAATTGGAGCTAGCCAAGCTCAAATTGGAGAAATCGAACGCTTTTGAGGAAAATAAATAGGCCATGGAGCAGCAAAGGTTGGCCATGAAAGAGAAGGAGAAAAAAAAGAGATTTGCCATGGAGGAGAGGAAAGTCATGTTGGCTCATGAACTGAGTCTGAGGGAGCTGGACATCAAGGCCAGGCAGGCTGAACCCAGCAGTGATGGTGGCAGTGCCTCCAGAAGAAGGGAGGGACAAAAACAAGAGCAAGGAGATCTCTAAACGGCCGCAAAATAGTTCTTCGGGTCAGCACACCCACTCCCCCTACTGAGAAGAAGAAGAAATGGTTCCCTGACAGTAGGTCTGTAGGAAAGGCACCCCCGAAGTGCTTTGATTGTCAGAAGAAAGGGCACTTCAAAGGAAATGCCAAGTGTCCCAAGCGGGCACAACCCTCACCAGTGTTTACAAAACAGTGATGGATGGAATGCTTGAATTAATCTCAGCCACTGGTAATCACTCAGGCCACATATTAATCCATCATTATTTTGCACACCATGCCACTTGAGTTTGGACCCAGCAATATGCAAATCAGTCTGTACCCTGCTCCAATAGGAACAGTCCAGCCTGAACTGCCATTCTAGGTCCTCCCTGAACTGGAGCACCTGGTGCGGCCAGTACAGGTAAGAGCGGTGGGGCGGGGTGGGGGGCCAAGTCGACATACGAAAGGATAGGGAAAATAAAATAAATAAATGAAACCATTTACCTTGCACTTGCCGCTTTGCCGAAAGCAGAAAACACCTATTGCAGGTCACAGGATGTGGATTTTTGTTGTGACTCAGTAGTAGTAGTTTTGTTGGTTAGCAGTAAAAAAAAAAGTATCTCTTCTCTCCACCAACAATAGCTACATTGTTACTGGATGCTACATAAACCACTTAAATGGATGCTACATAAACCACTCTAAGCATGGTATGCTAACTTCTGTCTTCAACTCTAATTAGTTTTCTACCTCTTAAATGACTAGCTGAGGAACAATGGTATCTAACAGGGGTCTCAACATTGAAGGGAGTAGACACTATGCCAAATTTCCTTCACTAACAGCTTACTGCGTTTAGCAGGTGACCTCTTGGGAGGGTCTACCTGGCTTTCTACCACTAAGCTATAACTCAGCCACAGCTCACATCTGTGTCTCCACAGTCTGCAGGCTTTTATCAAAACGATTTTTGGAGCAGATGCATGCAGTTGATCTGTGGACTATTTTAGGCAAGAATATAATGTCAGTAGGGTCTTGGCAAATATATAGATTAAAATCAGAAACCAACTTCCCAACACCACCTAGATTCTTCTCCTTTTTACATGTGCCTTGGTGCTTTGGATGATTTAAAACGGGAGTGGGGGTTTCACTGTGACAACTCAATGGGCCTGAATACATGGGGAGATACTGCTACACCCAGTCATGAGGGGTCTGGTGTTCCTGCACCCGGATTTAATGGGTGCAGGGACATGTGGTTGATTTTATAGTTGGAATAGCCACTTGTGAGATCAACTGCATGTCAAGTAGGGGCTGCGGGCACAAGCACAGCCCTTGCCTGACCACATCTACAGCACAGAGGGAGCATGGAAGCCCACCTTCCTGCCCATAGGCAACCTGCCCTTCAAAACCTCCAAAGCCCCTGTGCCAAATAGATCCCCTTCCCATTTATTTTCTGCTCTGAGCAGCTGGTAAAGGGAACTAGTATTGTGCCTCGAATGGTGAATCCATATGCAGAAAAAGACCCAAAAATTCTGCGTCCACATAACCATTTACCGTTCATAAGAAAATAACATTTATAATTGCACGGTGCAGAGATGTAATTGCTATCCAGAATTGGTTATTATGGACCTAGCAATTTCAAGACATTGCACCATGCATATTGTGATTGGTTCCTTTGAGACCAAACTAACACGTGAATGCGCATTATACAAATGCCACAAGCATAACATTGAAAACATTGAAAAATGAACTATAAATGAGCTCAGGATACCTTGAAAAACAAAATGGCTCTCAACGCCACAGAACAAAAGAGTGCAGGGATGGATTAGTCCATAAGATATTAAATGCTTTGAAGAACTCAAATAATTAATTGTCTACAAGTGTCAGAATCAAATAGAAAAATGGACAGTTGTATTGGTTCCCTGTACATCTCGTAATTACAAACTTCTGGCCTGATTAAAATAGGTAAAATTACACTTTTGTGTACATTTACGATTGTTTGCTATTCACAATGGTATTTTACTACTAGTAGTATCTTTATGTCTGCAGAGTCTCCGCACATAAAAATATAGGGTGCCCTATCTTTTCATGTGCGGAGACTCCACAGTCGTACAGATACTACTAATAAAATAATTTGGTGAAAAGCAAGCAATTGTAAACTTACACAAAAGGTTAAGTTTACCTTGGTGAAACAGGCCCTTTGAATCCTAATTGCAAAGGTTTCCCTTCTGCATGAGCCCACTGCCCATCGCAAACACAATAAAAGTCAGTACGAAAGTGGAGAGTTAATACAAAAATTAATTATTTAGATACAATATTTTGTTGGATCATCTTCAAAGCTCAATAGCTGATCCTCATCTTTAAATTTATATACAAAACCCACAGAAAGTCATCTGTCTTGTTCTATGATTAAAAACCTACTTTATTTCTTCAATAATTAATACTTCATGATACACAGGATAGTCAGCACATTTCATTCCTACATACACGTAACTTCATCAGGGCTGTTAAACAGAAAATAACAAAATGAAAACAACTATTACACATGATTACAATTAAAAACTTATATTATATACAATTACAATTCGAGACTCTGTTAATACTAGACAAGACTTATTGAGCCACAGAACAGAACAGTCTTTACAGAAACATATCTGACTCCTTTCAACACTTTTCAGTGAATATAAGCTGCAATCCTATGTATGTGAGTTCTAAAATTATCTCTGATCCTGGTAGTGAATATTGCACCAGAATTAATTAAACACATACTCCCTTCTATGCAATTTAGTTGATAAGCATAAGAACATCTTATTCTGTCTGGTTCAATCAACGCAGTTAAATAAATGGAGACTCAAGAAATGCGAGATGGTGAGCGCGAGTGAGATTTGGTGTTCCGTAGAGACATTTTCTAACATGGATGGTCAGAGGGCGGCTTCTTGAGTACAATTGCTGCCCTTGAATAGATTTTCTACTCGAGTGGCAGCAAAATCAACTCAATTAGGTGAGCTTTTGAGCACCGCATTGTGCCATTTGCGCAGTTTTTACAGTGCTGCTCAAGCTACTAGCGCTAAATTTTACCCAAATGTAATCTAGCTAATTTTGCCTTAGAGGATCATAGGTATAGGGCATTGCAATAAACCAATCTAAAAAGAATAATCATTTTTCAATAGGCCAGAAAGAGATGGGGCAGATCTTTTAGAGCATTTTCAAATAACACATGGAGGTTACTTTATTGACTTGAGACATAAGTGTTAAACTCCTAAGTTCATAACCGCTGTAACCAGGGCAGGAGGAAGGCACACATTTGCTGCCCACCAGCTTTCTGACCACTGGGGTGGTTCAGAAGGAGTATTTTAATCATATCTGTGTTTAACTAAAGAGTGGCATGTCACATCTAAGATGATACTACACTGGGACAGTTCTTAAAATGCTCTTTGAGGCTTTCCGGAGGGGTCATCCAGGCAGACAAGTTGAGCATCATCAACATATTCCATGAAGGAGAAGCCAAAATATCTAATCAGTAAGGCAAGGGATGTCAAATAAATATTGAAAGTCTAATTGCAAGTATTATCCCTAGGGTACCCTTGATGCAGATGTTTAGGTGCAGAGTAAGAGGATGCAATTTGTACTGCCTGGGTATGATCGAGTGAATAGGGAGCAAGCCAGTAAAAGGGCTTTATCTCTTAACCAATCTCATGCAAATTAATAAGCATGGTATCATGAAAGATGGCATCAAATGTGGCCAAGAGGTCTAATAATATTGCCTCTCATATCACGTACCCTGCTTAATTCATCCACCAATGATACCAGAGCTGCATACTGTTCAGTGGTATGAAGCCTGACTGCATTGGATCCAAGATATAATTTTTTTCCAGAAAGGCGATAATTTCCTTTTTGACACTTCTGTAAGATTTTAATCTGCAATGGAAGCAAAGAAATAGGGCAGTAGTTTCTGAGTATGCTTGGGTTTGTTGAGGATTTTTTCACAATTGAAAGATTCCGAGTTGGATTAACATATGCTGCTGCAAGACAGGCATTACAGAAGAAGGTTTAGGATGGACACAATATTTCAATTTCCTTATGAAAGATAGAGATGAGCACACGTAATGAGGACAACCAGATTTAATAATAAAGGCGAATGTGTTCATTATCTCAAGAGACAGGGGACTGAATTCAGTGAGGAGAGATAAGAATTAAGCTGTTGGAGACAAAGACCGGGTGGTTTTCGTATGCATGTGTGTATGTATGCTTGCATGTATGAATGTATCTATGAGGTTTTTGAATATTGCAAACCTAACCAACGGCAGAGGAGCATGGTACAGGGACAAAGACAAGCATAAAGTTAATGAGTGATAGGAGAGGGAGAAGGTTTGTGAGCTTTTAGTGCATTGTGATACAGTGTTCTTTGAAGAGCTGTGTTCAACTCTTTTCTAAATTAGAGCAGCATTGGGGTGGTCCTGATGTATCTGGGATGCTGTTCCATATCTTTGGTGAACAGATGGAAAAGTCCCACTGCTTTTTTTACACATCTTAATGTGCAGTCTGATGGTGTCCTGTCTGAAGGTGTGCTGAGAACTATGAGGTGGCGAGCTTGTCTGCAAGATAAGCAGAGATGCTGGTCATGAAGGCTTTGTAATGGATGCAGCTGGTTTTGAAGATTGTGTGGATCAACAAGAGGAGACAATAGTGCTGCATCAGGATGGGGATTATGTGGTCATGTTTCTTAAGACCCTGGATGAGACATGCTGTGGCATGTCGGATACCCTTAAGGGGTGCCAGTATGCACTCTGGGAGGCCATTGAGAAAGGCTTTACCACCATCCAGAAGCAAGAGTACAATCTGAAATTGCTTTCTAGAATAAAGTGTTTCACTTTCCTTAGTATAGAAAGCTGATACAAGGTCGTCTTTATTTTTTGGGGCAATTTATTCCTTGAGGGTGAGGTTGGTGTCCTGGATGAATCCAAGTGACTTGGCATTCAGAGAAAGTTAGGGTTCTTCCTTTGACATGCAAGAGAATGGGGTTAATTGACTTTCCAAATATGAAGAACAGAAGAGTAATTTTAAGTATCAAATCAATTCTCTTGCTCCATTCTAACTTTTTTTGCAATATTTCTTGGCCTGTGCCAGATCGAGAGACAGAGCAGAGCAGAAGGATGAGAGTGGTATGATGTTGTTCATTTGAGTGAGAGAACAGAATCCAGTGGATAGAAAATCTAGGAGTCAGATTCTGAGTATAATTTATGGACGTCAGTACTTTGAAATGCAGCAAGTGACTTGTCTAGAGCTTGGCAGAAGGCTTCTTGTGATACTGTGTTGCAATCTCTTATTATCTTAGTATGTTGTACATAGGTCTTAATGTGATGAACTTCCAGAACCCAATCAAAGGAAACAACATTGCCATCTTTCCGAATTAGGGACGACTGTCCTTCTAATGCTAGATTGAGAAGAGTAATTATGGCTAAGTGCGTGACCTTTGTCATTTGTTGGGGAGTTGGAAAATTGTATTAGACCAAATATTAAACATGCATCTGATAAATTCGAAGTTTAGGCACAGTCAGAAAGATCAAAACATTTATTAGAATCATCTAAAATAAGAAGATTGGCGGCTAATAATATCAGTGGGCACAGGAATCTCACAGGGGATAGACTGAAACTGAAAGACGATATAATAAGATTCCTGTGTATGTGCAAGATGGAGCAAAAATTCACTTAAACTTCAACAATTCAGTATACAAAAAGAATCTAAATGAAACAGTCTCATGGAGAAGATTTCTTAAAAGTAAGTGCTGAGCCGTGTATTGTCCTGCTGGACATGTTCTAGTGTCTCAGCAGGCACAAGTTTTACCAGCTACTCCCTCAAAGGTTGGCTACACTCACACCCCACACCCATCCAACACAGGTGTCACGAGTGACCTGGGCCTGGTTATAAAAGGGCCTGAGTGTATGTGCTTGTGGCTAGTTAAAAAAGCATACTCCCTGTGTCCATGTCCATCATTTTAGTAGCATGTGGACCTAGTCGCACATTTTTTGATTGAACACCGGCTTACTCAAATTACTTTCTACGTCTCAGGAATAGCTAAAGCGAAATCAGGGCCTGGTTCTTCGTGTTTGGCAAATGAGTGTGACATAAGCAAGACGGTTCACTGACACAACATCGATGTAATAAATATCGATGTAAAAAATATTGAGTAAAAAATATAGACAACAAAAATATCGACTCCTATACTTAAACAGGTAAGTACAAAAATATTAACTAAAAACATTGAAAAATGAACTATAAATGAGCTCAGGATACCTTGAAAAACAAAATGGCTCTCAACGCCACAGAACAAAAGAGTGCAGGGATGGATTAGTCCATAAGATATTAAATGCTTTGAAGAACTCAAATAATTAATTGTCTACAAGTGTCAGAATCAAATAGAAAAATGGACAGTTGTATTGGTTCCCTGTACATCTCGTAATTACAAACTTCTGGCCTGATTAAAATAGGTAAAATTACACTTTTGTGTACATTTACGATTGTTTGCTATTCACAATGGTATTTTACTACTAGTAGTATCTTTATGTCTGCAGAGTCTCCGCACATAAAAATATAGGGTGCCCTATCTTTTCATGTGCGGAGACTCCACAGTCGTACAGATACTACTAATAAAATAATTTGGTGAAAAGCAAGCAATTGTAAACTTACACAAAAGGTTAAGTTTACCTTGGTGAAACAGGCCCTTTGAATCCTAATTGCAAAGGTTTCCCTTCTGCATGAGCCCACTGCCCATCGCAAACACAATAAAAGTCAGTACGAAAGTGGAGAGTTAATACAAAAATTAATTATTTAGATACAATATTTTGTTGGATCATCTTCAAAGCTCAATAGCTGATCCTCATCTTTAAATTTATATACAAAACCCACAGAAAGTCATCTGTCTTGTTCTATGATTAAAAACCTACTTTATTTCTTCAATAATTAATACTTCATGATACACAGGATAGTCAGCACATTTCATTCCTACATACACGTAACTTCATCAGGGCTGTTAAACAGAAAATAACAAAATGAAAACAACTATTACACATGATTACAATTAAAAACTTATATTATATACAATTACAATTCGAGACTCTGTTAATACTAGACAAGACTTATTGAGCCACAGAACAGAACAGTCTTTACAGAAACATATCTGACTCCTTTCAACACTTTTCAGTGAATATAAGCTGCAATCCTATGTATGTGAGTTCTAAAATTATCTCTGATCCTGGTAGTGAATATTGCACCAGAATTAATTAATGTAAAAAATATAGATGTATAACATATCGGCTTTTATATAAATATAAAATAAAATATAACAAATAAACTTAATAAAAACGATAAACACACAAACATAATTATTTATACATATATATTTACTTTAAAACAATTAATAAACTATTATTTTTAATTTATGTTAAAAGTTTAAAATTATATAAAAAATAATAATATATATCAATGATTCAAAATATAAAAAAACAAAAATCTATAATAAATTAAAACAAACTATTAAAAAATATTGAAACTTAAATTTTACATTACATTCAGTGCAACAGTAGGGAAAGTGTTGGATAGCAGAGGGGTAAAATAAGTATTCCCACTCCAGTGAGTGCAACCGTAGGGAAAGTGCTGGATAGCGGGGGGGGTAAAAATTACTATTCCCACTACAGTGAGTGCAACAGTAGGGAAAGTGTTGGATAGCGGAGGGGTAAAAATTGCTATTCCAACTCCAGTGAGTGCAACAGGTGGGAAAGTATTGGATAGCGGAAGGGTAAAAATTACTATTCCCACTCCAGTGAGAGCTACAGTAGGGAAAGTGTTGGATAGCGGAGGGGTAAAATATATTATTCCCACTCCAGTGAGTGCAACAGTAGGGAAAGTGTTGGATAGCGGAGGGGTGAAATGTACTATTCCCACTCCAGTAAGTGCAACAGTAAGGAAAGTGTTGGATAGCTGAGGGCTAAAAAATTTTTAGTCCCACTCCAGTGAGTGCAACAGTAGGGAAAGTGTTGGATAGCGGCGGGGTAAAAACTACTATTCCCACTCCAGTGAGTGCAACAGTACGGAAAGTGTTGGATAGCGGAGGGGTAACAATTACCATTCCAACTCCAGTGAGTGCAACAGTAGGGAAAGTGTTGGATAGGGGAGGGGTAAAAATTACTATTCCCACTCCAATGAGTGCAATAGTAGGGAAAGTGTTGGATAGCGGTGGGGTAAAAATTACTATTCCCACTCCAGTGAGTGCAACAGTAGGGAAAGTGTTGGATAGCGGAGGGGTAAAAATTACCATTCCAACTCCAGTGAGTGCAACAGTAGGGAAAGTGTTGGATAGGGGAGGGGTAAAAATTACTATTCTCACTCCAATGAGTGCAACAGTAGGGAAAGTGTTGGATGGCGGAGAGACAAAAATTACTATTCAAACTCCAAGAGTTGGAAAAAATATATATATATTAAAAATTAAGACAAAATATAAAAAAATTAAATAGTATTTTAAAAATTGAAAAGAAATATTAAATATATAAAAAGAAAACATATTATATTAATTACATATAATAAATACCTATAAATAAAAATTAAATAATAAATAAATTAAAATAATTATTTTAAACTAGAAACTATTTACAAACAAAAACATTAATAAATACATAAATGTATTTATTGTATTTCCTACCATATAATACCACACCAATAACAACACCCTTCAACATTTTAAATTAAATTTACTTCCATAATTAACATAATTATTAATCAATAAAAAATATTATTTAAAAAAAAACTAATAAACATTCATTAACTAAACACACTTTTACACTATAATGTCCACAACACACATCTAAATTAAACTATAAAATAATAAAACACAATTAAAACTTATTTTTAAATTAAAAACTATTACTATTAACAACGAATTATAAAGTAATTAAAATGTATTTAATACCCACCCTTTACTCCTTTAAAAGTAAAAACAACACGCACAAAAATAAACAATTACCCAAAATAAATATCAAATAATTAACATTAATTAACAACTATAAATTAATTAATTTAACACAAATTACTTCCCATCCATTACCCCTATAAACACCACAACACACACCTAAAATTAATTACACAATTGCCATAATATATTTGTCATTATTTTAATTAATATCAATTATCAAATAAATATTAATAAAAAAATATATACTACTGAACATCCTTTACCCCTATAAACCCCAAAACACACACCTAACATTAATGACACAATTACCATAATTAATTACCAGTTAATTAATTATAATTAATTAACAAGCAACTATTAATTCATCAATTAAAAATAAATTACTTTCCGCCCTTTACACCTATAAACACCAAAACACACACCTAAAATTAATTACACAATTTCCATAATTAATTACCAATTAATTCATTAAAATTAATTAACAATCAATTTTTAATTCATCAATTAAAAATAAATTACTTCCCACCCTTTACACCCATAAACACCAAAACCCACACCTAAAATCAATGACACAATTACAATAATTAATGACAAGTTAAATAATTATTAGTAATTAACAACATATTATTAATTAATTAAATAATAATAAATTACTTTACACATTTAACACTCTAACATCTCAAATAAACAAGTATTTAATAAAAAATAAATAATCAATTAATTTAATATAATTAGATTACTTCCCACCCTATTCCCCTATAAACCCACAACCCGCTACAGAACGAAAAATGCAAAATTCATATGAAAAAAAAATAACTACTAAAAATGTAACACATACATTAAAAATACAAACAATTCTTATACAAAAAAAACATACATCAGATACATCTAAAACATAAACTAAAATACATAACACTAATTAAAAAATCGATATTTTTAACAACTATGTTTTTGCAAACGATATTAAACACTTCAATATTTTTAAAATTGATATTACTTACCTTTAGTCGATATTCATGACAACGATATTCTTGACCACGATATTCTTGCTGTAGATATTTCTGAACCACGATATTTCTGACTTCGATATTTGTGCAACTCGATATTTTAAACTCAATATTCTTTCTTCACACCAAGCAAGACACAGCGGAAAGGGGTAACAACCTTACCAACCTTTTGCCTTGTGGCTGAACTCTGGGAGAGGGCATAATATGCCTGTGTTTAGTCATTTGTTTATCAAGAGTGAGAATTGAAAGTTGCTGTTTAGAATAGCATATGCCTGGGGTTCAGATAAATTCGGGGCAGTATAACGGGCACTAGGCTTGACCAGGCACAGAAGACTTTGCCTTTGGTGTGCTTTCAGCATGCCGCAAGCTCTCTCGATGAGAGGACGCCCAACAGCCCTACTAATGCCCGGTTACTCACCGGTAATCGTCATTACTCAGAGTCCTGGTCTTCCCGTCCCATTCCAGAGCATGTTGTATGATGCACTTCCCCCTTTATGCTCACCTGATAGGTGGCGCCATATTGGGGGAAGTGTTAAAAACTCTGCTAGGTATAGGATTTCTGGGGAGCAGACAAGCTGCTCACTGTTAAGGAATGGGACGGGAAGACGGACGAGGAGGTAATATTCCCTTCCATTCCCTGCACGTGCTCTGTAATGGCAGTAGACGCTAGGCTGAAAACATTTATTACCCCTAAAATGGCCTTTGGCAGGGCCGGCTCTAGTGCGGTGCGATCGGTGCGACCGCACCGGGCATTGACTTGGGGTGGGTACGTCATTTTTTAAAATGTTTATTATCATTTTAAAAGCACCTGCTGCTTTGTTCCTGGCTTCCAGCAACATTGAGACAACAATTAAAATGTCAAAAGAAGTCCGGTGATTAATCGTCTTCCTGGAAAGGGACCGGAGGTTTGTCTAGTGGAAGTTTTGACTCATCCTAAGGTTGCGCAGAGGGTTAAAATACCTGCTGCTAAGAACGTGTAGCATGCAGATAAGCAAATGCATATAATGTAAATAGGTCAGTGGGTTACTGCTTCTGTAAGAGAGCTCCTTCTGTTACTTGTCGTTTAAAAGTCAAAATCCTAATATAGAACATTGAGCTATTAACTGTCATCCTAGAGCTGCATGCAAACTGCAAGGAATATGTTAGAGCTATATGTTTTTTTTGCCCAGTCATTCATCATCCTAATCTTGTGAAAATGGTTCATTTGGGTAGAAAACAATTCTTATTATGAAAGAGAACCCCTAACAATGATGTTACGTTTTAAATTCTGAAATTGTGCTTTTCCTGAATAAGAACTTAAACTATATTGCCTACCAGTATCGATGACATGTCACTCCTACACTACACCTTGTAGTACTGTCTGATGTAACATTTCCTATACACTAATTTACACACATATGATTGTCTCTGTACAATGTGTGTGTGGTGTAAAGTGCTCTGACACCTTACACTGGTATGAGTGGCGCTATAAAACTAAATGAATCTGAGAGACGGTGGTTATGGAGACTTGAGAGGCACTGTTAAAGGGTACTAGTGAGGGAATCCGTGGCAGAGGTGGTCATTGGGGGGGGGCGCCAACAGACATTGTCGCAGCAGACATTGTCGCACAGGGCGCCACCAGCGCTAAAGCCGGCCCTGTCCTTTGGTATAAAGTAAAACCGATCAGAAAGCCAAAAAGGAAGAGAAGTCAAATAAAGTGCAATTAGAACAAGTAGTACAAAAAACAAATAAAACTAGCAGCCTGTAAAACCAATAAATTCGACTTCAGTTAAATGCCCCCAAATAACAATTAAGATATTTTGCTGGTGGAATTATGACAAATACTAGCAGCACGAAATCAGACTGGGCCGTGAAAATCGCATGTAATAGAATAGCAATTAAAACGAATTAGTTGTGGAGATCACAATCTTTATCAGATTCTCTCGAGAACTGAAAAAGAATTGTTATAGGATTAAAAGATTACTGATTTCCTTAAAAATCGTAAGCATTGCAAAGGTAAGAAGAAATAGACAGGGCGCACAAGATCCGTAGCAGTACTATTACCACACCAAAGGCCCAAAGAATATTCATACAAAATGTGCAATTGTTCTGGAGCCCTCGCGTTCAGAGGAAAACATATCTTATACACCATTCCAAAAGGAGACATTGTCACGTGATTCATTCAGCACTTATTTATTTATTTCGAAGACTATAAAGAACAGTGCTGTATGTGGATGGTAAAATGAGCAACAAACTAGTTGTTGAAAATAAAAAAAATTCAAATTCTAGCTGAAGGTGATGGTCTGACGATAGAGAATAAGTTTACTCTAGGATGAGGATTCAAGGATGGAGGTACCATGGTCTGTTCCTGTCAACTGCTCTGTGCATCAGAGTACTTTGAGAACAATGGGCTCTTTTCACGATAAAACATGTGAAGGTACTTCACAAACATTCCTAGAAGTACATCTGGACAGCTGTGCCAGGCTCATGTTGTCCAGGCGTACTTCTGGGAATGTCTTGCAAAATCTATTGTGGGCTCACTTCCTCCTGTGTTGAATTCTACATAGCCCAGAATTGTGCACCGGGGCTATGAGCAAACTCACTCTTTTTCTTTACTGGAAAAACATTTTTTCCCATGTAGAAAGCACTTTGCTCACATCCCCTTCCTTGAAGGGGAGTTACTCTAACCCTTGGCTGGAGTAACTTGGCAAACAATTTCCAGAATGTGAAAGGTGATTTACTTTCGCTAATTTTTGCAAAATTTCAGGAAAATAATGCATAATTATGTGAAATACAAATCTGTCATTTAGTGCTATAGTTTTGCGTGAAATGCATCCCTGTGCCAATTTTTGATATAAGGATGAAATCTGACATAAAAATATAGCACAAAAAACAATAGTAGGTGAGCAACAGCTACTCGCATTCTGGTAGTCTGAGTTAGTCCTAAGCGTTTGTGGTTCAATTTTGCCACAAATGGTACATAATTAGGCAACATGGCACAGGGGCATATGCTAGGGAATTCTGAGTAATAAGTGTAACATGAAATTTCTGAAATTACACAAATTATGCCGGCGTCATTCGCATTTTGTTGGGGCCTAGTCAGATTGCAGTTTCAGAATGTCCATAAATGCACATGTTTATAGGCGTTCCAAAATTTGCTAGCCAAAAAGTGCCTTTCAACTCTTCCTTCCCATAGTGAAATTTACCATGGCATATCCTTTATTGAAATCCGAGGAGACACAAATGGGTGTATTTTTGGCTATAAGCAGATGTGTAGAGATAGAATTAAATTCCTGAATAGGGCCAATATGTATCCTGAACAGAAGCTAAATAAGGCTACAGAGATGACCCCTAACTGAAGTGTGAGGGGGAACACTGAGAACAAGAAGAATTTAAATGGCCTGCAGCTGGGTGAGCTGACATTCAAGCAGGCTCAGGAAGATGGAATTGTCATAGTCCAGAATGGAAGATATAGTAGTGTAGTGCATGATGATTTGTTGCTATGTTTATCAAATATTTAAAAAAAGTGTTCTAAATTAAGAACAGCAGCATGCTAACATTTGTATATTGTTCTGATCAGTGCTTAATTTCTAAAAGAATTATTGGCGGTTCCCAAGGTTTTGCTCAGAAGCCTGTGGCCAGTGCTATGGCATGTCGCAATACCTAATACCAAGACTGTAGTCTTGATTCCTTCCCATGCTTCTTTTATCCACCACCAGACACTCCTCTTTATTTCACCCTTTCAGATTCTTTTCAACCCTGCTTTCTTTCTTTGTCACTGCGTTTCCATCTTTGTCCTCATCCTTCTTTTTCATTTTCTGTTTTGCTCTCACTTGCTCTGGGTCAAAGTTAGATGAAGAAAAATAAGTGCCGGTCCCCAAAAATGAGTGCTGGTGGGCCCCTCCTTCAACCACCAGCTAAAATTGAGCACTAGTTGTAATGCAATCCTTTTGTCAAAGTGCATCAAAAATAAATGATTACCTTCAATGACAGTGATAGACAGCGTATATATAGTTCACCTCAAACCGATTTTTTACTTGCCATTTGTTATGTTATGCAGATTTGTAGAGTGCCCTATCACCTGGGAGGGTATCCTGGCACTGAACAGGTGTGTAGGGCCAAGTGGGGCTTCTCAAAAAGCAAGGTCTTCATCTTCCGGAGGAATTCAAAAAGTGAGGAGAAGGCTCTTATGTATAGTGGCAGGCCATTCCAAGCTTTAGGAGTGATGTAGGAGAAGGCTTGACCACTGGATCTGGTTGTCTGTATGCGTGGGATTTGTGCAAGTAGGAGTCCTGATGAGCGGAAGTGCATTGAAGCTTTGTGAAAGCAAATGCGATTGTTGAGGTATGCTGAGTCAGTGTTATGTAGAGCCTTAAAAGCGTGGGTAAGTAGTTTGAATTGTGCTTGTTTGCGAATGGGGAGCCAGTTTAGCTCCTTCAGGTGTGCTGTAATGTGAATGCGCTGTGGGAGGTTGAGAGTAATTCTGGCTGTCAAGTTCTGAATGGTCTACAGCCTTCTGGTGAGTTTTTTGTTGATCTGGCATAGAGGGTGTTCCAGTTGTCCAGCTTGTTTGTGACAAGGGGGTGCGTGATGGTTTTCTGGGTGCTCATTGGGAGCCCTCTGAAAATCTCCCTCAGCATCTTCAGAGTATGGATGGTGGTGACAGCATTGACTTCGGCGGTCATGTCGGTTTTGCTGTTGATTATGATCCTGAGGTTCTTGGTGTGGATGGTGGGTGTCATTCCTAGTTCTGATGGCCACCAGGTGGGGTCTCACAGTGATGTGCATTTCTTGAAGATCACAGTTTTGATCTTGTAGGTGTCCAGTTTTAGATAGTTGGTCTTCATCCAGTGGGCAATTTCAGTCATGTTGGGCATTGAACTTGATCCAGGTATTGGGCATCTTGTCCGTGAGGAAGAGAATAAATTGCCATTGGCGTAGGAGAGGATGTTGATATCATGAAAGCAGATGGTGCTGGCTAGAAGGATCATGTGTGCATTGAAGAGGGTCGAGCTCAGGTAGGATTCTTGCTGAACTCCGCAGATGAGGTTGTAGGCATTCAAAGTGTATGGTGTCAGGCTGTGACAGAGTCCTTCCAGTCAGGAGGGAGAAGATCCTTCATAGTGCATGTTCTTGGATTCCGATGCCGTGAAGGCATTGGATGAGGATGGGATGGGAGTCTGTGTCAACTGCTGTGGAGAGGTCATGGAGGATGAGGGCCGCTGTGTATCCTCTGTCCAGAGTCATGCGAATGTCTTCCATTGCAGTGATAGGGGCAGTTTCTGTGCTGTGGTTCGGTCTGAAACCAGACTGAATGGTGTTGAGGAGGTGGTGGTCATTGAGGTATTCGGTGAGGTGTTGGTTGATGATTTTCTATAAGGCCCTGGTCAGGATTGGTAGCATGGAGTTTGGTCTGCAGTTGGGAAGTGTTGAAGAGTGCGTAAAGCATTTCTTCTTAATGGGAGGAAAATTGTGTGTTACCAAGCATCTGGGAGGGTCATGGAAGAGGTATGAGACATTCAGAATAGGTGCGAGCATGACACTGATGACCAGAGTGGCGCATTTGGTGGTGTGGATCATTTGGTGGTGGCGTCTCATGGTGAATTTCAATATGCTTTTGTCTGCATTCAATCAATCAAAGAGTTCTTGTAAAGCGCGACTTGTCACCACGAGGGGTCTCCAGGCGCTAGGTCCTTGGTCGAAGAGCCATGTATTGAGCCTCTTCCTGAATTCTTCAAGTGAAGGACAGGTGCGTAGGAGAAGGGGGAGGTTGTTCTAGGACTCGGCAGTGAGGTAGGAAAAGGAATGATCTCCCCAGTGGCTCTGGCAGATGCAGGGAATGTGGGCCAAGGTGAGGGAGGTGGAGCGGAGTTCTCTGGTGGGTTGATGGAACGTTAGGCGGTGGTTGATGTAGGCGGGCCCAGAGTTGTGAGGGCCTTGGAGGCGTGAGTTAGGAGCTTGAAAAGGCATCTTTTCTGTACGGGGAGCCAGTGGAGGGCTCTGAGGTGGGCAGTGGTGCTGGTTCTCCTGGGGACGTTGAGAATGAGTCTTGCTGCGGTGTTCTGGATGCTCTGGAGGCATTCAGTGGTTCTGGGGTAGAGTGTGTTGCTGTAGTCAAGGCGTCTTGAGATTGATTGATTGATTGATTGATTGATTTTAAATTTATAAAGCTGTCACCACCATCCATACTCTGAAGATGCTGAGGGAGATTTTCAGAGGGCTCCCAATGAGCACCCAGAAAACCATCACGCACCCCCTTGTCACAAACAAGCTGGACAACTGGAACACCCTCTATGTCAGATCAACAAAAAACTCACCAGAAGGCTGTAGACCATTCAGAACTTGACAGCCAGAATTACTCTCAACCTCCCACACCGCATTCACATTACAGCACACCTGAAGGAGCTAAACTGGCTCCCCATTCACAAACAAGCAAATTCAAACTACTTACCAAAAGGCGTCAAGGCGCTATAGATCACGGTCCGGAAACACCAGCTCATAGTCCAAAAGAAGATAACTATAAGGAGAATAACCATGGGGAATGGCTCTTATGTTTAGTGGAAGGGTGTTCCAGAGTTTGCTAGCGGCCGAACAAAATGCTCTGTCGCTCCATTTTTTTCTTTTAGTTCTTGGTACCATGAGCTGTAGTTGAAGCGAAGAATGAAGGGGTCTAGCTGGGAGATACCGGCCAATTATAGTTTTCAATCTTGCAGGGTACGAGGGTTATGGGTGACTGTCATCTGGTGGATATGGGGATCCAGTGGAAGATTTTGCAGAGCATGCGGAGGGTTTGGAAGCAGGAGGAGGAGACAACGTTGACTTGGTTTTTCCTGGTTAGTTGGCTGTCCAGGATGATTCCGAGGTTGCGTGCGTGGTTGGAGGGAGCAAGAGCAGGGCTGAGTGTGGTGGGCCACCAGGAGTCATCCTAGGGAGAGGGATTGTTTCTGAAGATGAGTACCTCTTTTATCTCTGAGTTGAGCTTCAGGCAGTTGGCCTTCACATCCAGTTGGCTACGTCGGACACGGTGTTCTGGAAGTTGGCTCTGGTGGTGTTGGTGTCTTCTGTGAGGGAAAGGATGAGCTGCGTGTCGTCAGCGTATGAGATGATGTTGAGTCCGTGGGTGTGGGCAATGTCTGCTAGAGGCGTCATGTAGGTGTTGAAGAGG